>MCJB01045659.1:12950-77272 GCA_002018475.1 Nicotiana obtusifolia
CCCCCCCCCCCCACGATGGGGTCACCTTTACTACCAGCCAACACATACATGTGACACATTCCGCCACCTATGAGCGGTACGTTCCCCCTGTATATGCCATTTCTGAACCTACTTTTACAACACCTGTCACGGTCAGGGTGCCTTATGAGATAAATTAATATGCCAAGATGGAGAGGGAAGCCAGCCGTAAGGAAGAAGAATAAGTATTTTAGCAGTTGCAAATGTTGAGAAGGCAAATGAAGAGTCTCCAAGTTTCCCAGGGAAGTGAAAGTTTGGACCATGAGGATCTGTGTATTCATCCAGATGTGGATATGCCAGCTGGGTATAAACCTCAAATTTTGATATCTTCGATGGGACAGGTGATCCTCACACACATTTGAGGGCATATTGTGACAAGTTAGTTGGACTGGGTAGGAACGAAAAGCTAAGGATTAAATTATTTATAAGAAGTTTGACGGGAGAAGCACTCACCTGGTATACTCGACAAGACTCGTAGAATTGGAGAACTTGGCAAGATATGGCGGAGGACTTCATGAATCGTTTTTAATTCAATACAGAGATCACTCCTGATCGGTTCACACTGGTGAACCTGTAGAAAAAACCATCCAAGTCATTCCAAGAATATACACGACGGTGGAGGTCAGAGGTTGCCAGGGCGCAACCTCTATTGGACGGTAGTGAATTAACCAAGTATTTCATCAGATTCAGGAGGAATATACTTTAAAAATATGATGGGAATGATGAGACAGAAATTCCCCAAGCTGGTCAAGATGGGAGATTTCGTAGAAGAAGGCATAAAAACTAGTAAAGTACAATCCATGGAAGCATTGCAAGCGGCTAGCAAGGCCATCCAATCAGGGTCAATCAATAGCGGAAAGAAGAAGAAATATGAGATCTTAGCAGTCGACCTTTACTATCAACCCGACTCACATCACGGAAGCACTTCTTATTCTCCAAAAAACCATTCACCACCACCCACTTACACTCTAGTCTATAACACCCAGTCATATTACCACTCTCAACCACAATATAACCCTCCTCGAGCCAACAACAACCAAAGCTCACAACGACCGTAAGCTCATGTCCAGACTACTACTCATTAAAACCGACCTGCTTATGCACCACACCCTCATCCCAACCCAATTTTTTAGCCTCTGGCCCAATTGTTCGAGAGATTGAGAAGAACAGGATTGATACACCCAGTCGAAGGAAGGGTTCCTGAACATCCCTCTAAGTATTTTGATGCCACTAAAAGATGTGTGTACCATTTCAATGTACTTGGGCATGATACTGAAGATTGTTTTAAACTAAAAAATGAGATTGAAACCCTGATCAAAGAGCGGAGCCATCCAGTGCACTCCAGCACCGTCCAACGTGAATTGCAATCCGGTGCCAAATCATCAAAACCAGGGAGCTAACATGATCACATTAGACGAAGTGTATGACCTAAAGGGAACAATTATCACTGTAGAAAAGGCAGAAGCCGCCAGGATCCCTCCTCAAAAGGCTCCAATTATTACAGTACAACTGAAGTCTACAGTGATGGTTTAGACTTATTCGCAACAACCTACCGCTGCTACAGGAGACGAAGAAAGTCGGGAGTACAAAACCGTCCCACGGACATAGCAGCAAAAGGGAAAGGCCAAAATGACAGACTCTGCTGCAGCCCATTGCATGACTAGGTCTGGGAGATGCTACGCTCCTGAAGATGTCAATCGAGGAAACCTGGGTAGAGAGAAAATTCAAAGAAGAAACATAACAGACCCAATAGCTGTCGATTTTTGGAAGAGAATGTCAAGAAAATAGTATTCTGTAAAGGAGCAACTGAAGAAAACTCTAGCACGTATATCAATCATGGATATATTAATGAGTTTCGACAGTCATAAGGCCGCCTTATTGAAGGTACTAAGTGGGTTGTGTACCAAGTAACACCACTAGTGCAGCACTGGCCGCGACAATTGGGAAAATAGTCGAAGCAAACATGATCACTTTCAGAAGATACAAACTTCTTATCAAAGGCGCAAGTCAAAACAAGGCTCTTCATATCACTGTCAAATGCTGGGACAAAGTGGTGTCCCGAGTGTTGGTCGATGGAGGGTCGAGAATCCGCGTACCGCCACGGGAGAGCATTCCTTGGAGAAACTCCATACCCTTCTTTCGGATCTCGAGTCAGGAGTCAACATTTGTCCGCTCTCTACCCTATGGGAGTTGGGAATTTTATTGAGAAAAGTCAAGGAAAGCCATGTATGGGTGAGAGCCTTTGATGGTTCGCAAAAGAATGTTGATGGAGAAATTTATTTAGCCTCGCAGATCGGGCCAATCGAATTCCCCATATTGTTTCAAGTAATGGACATCTCCTCTTCCTAACACTTGCTACTGGGCAGGCCTTGGATACATATAGCAGGGACCATGCCATCAACTTTGCACCAATGCATGAAATTTGAGTGGAGATGCCAGGAGATCGTGGTTCATAGCGAGTGGGGTCACTCCGCTTATCTGGAGTATGTTGTTCCATTCATCGAAGGTCTAGACGGAGTTGCTTTTGATGCAGTGAGAATCAAGCAGACTATTGAGATGAAAAAGACTGAACAAAATTTGGGAATGTAGTCGCCGTATAGATCCAAGATGGCTATGAGGGAGATGATTAAATATAGATACAGGCTGGGAGCAAAGTTGGATGGAATCACATAGCCAATTGAACTTAACGGGCAGAAAGGAAGAGCCTACATAGGATATCAGTCTCCGGAAGGGAAAGCTCATACTGTTAGCTTCGGGAAAAAGGTTTTTGTGCTATAGCATGTTGCATGTCCGAGACAGAGTTCATTACCCCAGGATGATATCATCGACGGGATGGGGAAGCTGTTCGTGAATATAATTGAAGAATGCTGTGAAGGGACTGACATCAAGACACCGACTATCAGGGATGCCGAACCATGGGAAGAGCTACGGAATTGGACCGCCAGTCCATCTTTGGTTCGCCAGGAGTCTTAGTAGTATGGAACTGTAAAAGTTTTCTTCTGAAAAAAGCATGGTAAATTGAGGCATGCACTGTGTCTATACCTTTTTGTCATTTGCCTCTTGTGAACGCTTAAGACATAGCCCTTTTGATGAAATAAAAAGAATCATTTTTCTCGAATATTGCCACTTTTTTTATCGCTCATTTATACTTAGCTTTTCTTTTCAGTAATCAAACCGCTAAAAACCTGCATTCCATGATATGACATGTAACAAAATTGTTGAGTGCAACGACCAGGATTATGAGGAGTATGACAAGAGCATGATGCCCGACAATCTCCCACAAGAAATCGAGCAGTTGGTGAGTCAGAAAAAGCCCAACCTCGAAGAAACAGAAGTGGTCAATCTTGGAAGTGAAGAAGACGTAAAAGAAACCAGAATCAACATTCACCTAGAAGCCGAGCAGAAGGAAAAACTGGTAGAGCTCCTCCAATAGTACATCTATGTATTCGCATGGTCCTGTGATGACATGCCAGGATTAAGCACTGACATTGTCTCACACCAACTACCCACCGATCCTACTAGACCGTCGATCAAGAAGAAACCCAGAAAATTCAAACCTGATTTAAGTCTGAGGATAAAGGAGAAAGTGACCAATCAAATAGAAGCAAATGTGGTAAGGGTCACCAATTATCCAAGCTGTTTGGTGACCATCGTCCCAATACCCAAGAAAGACGGAAAGATCAAAATATATGTGGACTACCGAGATCTCAACAAAGCTAGTCCAAAGGACGATTTCCCTCTGCGAAATATCCAAATCCTCATCGATAATTGCGAGAAGCACGAACTTTAGTCGTTTGTGGATTGCTTCGCTAGGTACCATCAAATCATGATGCACGAGGAAGACGTAGAGGAAACTGCCTTCACCACACCTTGGGGAGTCTACTGTTATAGAGTTATGACGTTCGGACTCAAGAGTGTCGGTGCCACCTATATGAGGGCTATGACAACCCTCTTTCACGACATGATTCATAAGGAGATCGAAGTGTATGTGGATGATGTCATCATAAAGTCTCGAAAGAGTTCGGAGCACTTAGACGACTTGAGAAAATTTTTCGAATGCCTGCGAAGGTACAGTTTGAAGTTGAACCCAGCAAAGTGCACGTTCGGAGTCCCCACTGGAAAGCTATTGGGCGTCATTGTAAGCAGGAAGGGGATAGAACTAGACCCATTGAAAATCAAGGCTATTCAGGAATTTCCATCACCAAAGAGCAAGGAAGATGTCATGAGTTTCCTAGGTAGAATGAATTACATCAGCCGTTTCATAGCCAATCCACGGTAATCTATGAACCCATTTTCAAACTATTGAAGAAAGATGCTGCCTCAAAATGAACAGAAGAGTGCCAGAAAGCCTCCGACAGAATTAAGCAGTATCTCTCAAACCCACCAGTGCCGGTTCCCCTCGAGTCAGGGAAGCCATTGTTACTCTATTTGTCAATCTTGAATAACGCCTTGGGCTACGTGTTGGGGCAGCATGATGAAACTAGGAGGAAGGAGCAAGCCGTCTAATATGTGAAATTCAAAATTAGTGTTGCAATTTAGGAAAAACAAAGTGTTTTATAAATAGTTAGTTAAAGTAACTAGTAATATAGGTAATGATTATAATTTTTACCACAAACAAAGTTGAGCCGTATGTTCCTCCGATAAACGACTCACGTTTATTCTCTGGTTCTTCTTTTAATTTTAATACCCGCCCCCAGAGACCTAATCTCAACCATCCAAAATCTTTTAATCCAACAGCTCCCGATTTTCACACTTAAATCATTTCTAAAAACTCCAATTACCAAATACTCGGAGCCATTGATCAACAGATCCAACGGCTCTCGTTCCGGCTCTCATCTTTAATCCTAAAGACTAACCTTGTTCCCCCAGAAACCCTAATCATCTCTACCACGCTCAGCCACCTTCATTTTCCCTTTCTATCTCTTTTCTCTCATCCCTTCCAACCTATCAATTGGAGAGAAAACTTGCACAAATAAGTTACAAATCAAGCTCTCCCAACAAGCGGAGACAATTTTCAAATGCTCTGATAGCTTCAGAACGGTATACAGTCCGGCTAACAAATCGAGTCAAGATCAAATATCCCATCATCCCAATCCTAAATAACGACTTGCCGACAATCACACATCATCATTCATGCATCATTTATATCGCATCTTAATATATTCCGCATTACAATATATTAGTATGCGTGTATTTTTTTTTTTGTTGCATGAACCAACACCGCAGCGTGGAACTATTCTTAGCCGCATATCGAACCACAATTCTATAGGGACAACCAACCTATTAGCAGGCCCAAGATCCAAGTGCAAGACAATCAGTGAAACTCAAAATTATCAAAACATTCAAAATCAAGCCGCAAAATTCAAGCTATGATAAGTGTCCAATCCCCCGTCTCGTCGTATCGTCATAATACGACATAGGGGCAACTCCTGCGAGTGCTGCATCCCCAAAATCTTCACTCCAGAACTACATGAGGCCTGATCCTTGTTAAGATCGAGGCATGTATGCAATTCAAGGCCAGAATTCGGCCCCAATATCTCCAAAATATTTCCCAAAAATCTTCCTAGAGTATTCCTTAAATCAATCCTGCAATTCACAATCTTCATGCCACTCCTGCAATGCGTGCCTAAGTTGGGACAAAATTGACTTTGTTTCAATTTCTTTGTCCGAAAACTCTTTCATCATCTTTGGTAAAAGAGGGGCAGCAGTTGACAGGCAAATTTGACCCTCCCTTTTTAAATTAATTTATTTTTACCTAATAATTTACATTGAATATTTTTAAAGGTGTTTTCTAGTAACAAATACTTGTTTTAAAAATTAATTAAGTATTAATTTTAAAATTAATTGCATATTATTAACATTATGTAATTGCAAATATATTTACTATCTTTAAGATTATTGAAATAATTTATATATACATTATATGGGTCCTAAATTAATTTGACAAATTACTCTTTAATTTTAGTTAATTAGATTATTATGTGAAATTCGAAATTAGTGTTGCAATTTATGAAAAATAAAGTGTTTTATAAATAGTTAGTTAAAGTAACTAGTAATATAGGTGATGATTATAATTTTTACCACAAACGAAGTTGAGCCATATGTTCCTCCGATAAACGACTCACGTTATTCTCTGGTTCTTCTTTTAATTTTAATACTCGCCCCTAGAGACCTCTCAACCATCCAAAATCTTTTAATCCAACGGCCCCCGATATTTCCACTTAAATCATTTCTAAAAAATCCAATTACCAAATAATCAGAGCCATTGATCAACAGATCCAACGGATCTCTTTCCAACTCTCATCTTTAATCCTAAAGACCAGTCCTGTCCTTCCAGAAACCCTAATCATTTCTACCACACCCAGCCGCCTTCATTTCCCCTTTCTATATCTTTTCTCTCATCCCTTCCAACCCATCAATCAGAGAAAACTTGCACAAATCAGTTACAAATCAAGCTCTCCCGACAAGCGGAGACATTTCTCCGCGCAAAGCTTTCCCGACAATCGAAGACACACTTTACCAACCAAGCTCTCCCAACAAGCGGAGATAATTTTCAAATGTCTAATAGCTTCGGAATGGTACACAGTCCGGCTAACAAATCGAGTCAAGATCAAATATCTCATTATACCAATCCTAAATAACGACTTGCCGACAGTCACGCATCATCATTCCTGCATCATTTACATCGCATCTTAATTTCGCATTACAATATATTGGTATGCGTGTATTTTTTTTTTTGTGCATGAACTTCTCAGTAGCGGACCGAACCACAACGCTATAGGGACAACCAATCTATTAGTGGGCCTAAGATCCAAGTGCAAGACAATCAGTAAAACTCAAAATTTTAAAATCATTCAAATTCAAGCAGCAAAATTCAAGCTATGATAAGTGTCCAATCCTTCGTATCACCGTATCGTCATAATACGATACTGGGGCAACTCCTACGAGTGTCGCATCCCCAAAATCTTCACTCCAGAACTATATGAGTCCTGATCGTCATTAAGCCCGAGGTGTGTAAGCAATTCAAGGCCAGAATTCGACCCCAATATCTTCAAAATATTTCCCAAAAATCTTCCTAGAGTCTCCCTTAAATCAATCATGCAATTCATAATCTTCATGCCACTCATGTAATGCGTGCCTATGTTAGGACAAAACTGGCTTTGGTTCAATTTCTTTGCCCGAAAACTCTTTCATCATCTCTGATAAAAGAGGGGCAGTAGTTGACGGTCAATTTTGACCCTCCCTTTTTAAATTAATCTACTTTTACCTACTAATTTACAATGAATATTTTTAAGGTATTTTATAGTAACAATACTTATTTTACAAATTAATTAAGTATTAATTTTAAAATTAATCGCATAGTATTAACACTAAATAATTACAAATATATTTACTATCTATAAGATTATTGAAATAATTTATATATACATTACATCGGTTCTAAAATTAATTTGATAAATTACTCTTTAAGTTTAGTTAATTAGATTATTATGTGAAATTCGAAATTAGTGTTGCAATTTAGGAAATATAAAGTATTTTATAAATACTTAGTTAAAGTAACTAGTAATATAGGTAATGATTATAATTTTTACCATATATATTGAAAATTGTTAAGTTTATTTAAATCAAATTCAAAAGGAGTTAAAAGACAAAAGGGCCACAATTGCAATTCTCAAATCAAAGGCAAAGTGGCCATTCCTTCAATTATTTTGGCCCAATTACTCAAGCCCAGTCTGAAATATACCCCAACCCAAACACCCATCTCTTTCCCTGTTGACGATCCATGCCACCTATTTGCACCAATCACGACACTCCGTGTCACCCTCCCTCACAACTCACACAACAAGCACAAACGAAGCTGAGCCGTATGTTCCTCAGATCAACGACTCACGTTTATTCTCTGATTCTTCTTTTAATTTTAATACCCGCCCCCAGAGATCTTATCTCAACCATCCAAAATCTTTTAATCCAACAGCCACCGATTTTCCCACTTAAATCATTTCTAAAAAATCCAATTACCAAATAATCGGAGCCATTGATCAACAGATCCAACGGCTCCCATTCTGGCTCCCATTCTGACTCTCATCTTTAATCCTAAAGAACAACCTAGTCCCCCCAGAAACCCTAATCTTTTCTACCATGCCCAGTCACCTTCATTTCCTCTTTCTATCTCTTTTATCTCATCCCTTCCAACCTATCAATCAGAGAAAACTTGCACAAACCGGTACAAAGTCGCACGACTTACAGCAATATCGTCCTTCCTTATCCTTCCACACCCCGAATCCCGCTAGTTTCACCTTTTTTTTTCTCCAAATATGAGAGATTAGACACCGTATGTATGGTTGAAACACCATTCCTTCGTTCTTTCAAATCAACTTGCAGATTCGTCTGCTTTGTCCTTAGGAGATTAAGCCAGTGAGCCCATTTCCATTCCTGTCATTTGAATTCAAAAATCCCAATTCAAAACCCTAGACCTAATTGATGAACTTTCATTTCATCGGGTTTCTTCACTCGCTCTGCAAAATTGGAGCATGCATGTCCATGTTTCTTTCAGTGGTCAACTGTACCTAGAGGTCAAACGTAGTGACCTCTAGGTTTTGGGGCTCTATCCAATGGGTTTTCCTTCAGTGGTCAACTGCTCTCTACTCAGGTAAAAAATATCACTAATTCCTCTATGAATCTAAGAGTTTTCACTCGATTTGCTATCATCATCGACCTTTCGTCACTTTCTACTACCGATTTGAAGCGATGAAACCCTAAGAGCCTTAAATGGAACTATAAATAGAGCTCTTTAATGTTCTCACCAACACGAACCTAACACTAAAAAACATCTACACAGTAGTCAAAGACAATTGTGAGATTCAAAAGCCTAGGTTCCTTACTATTATCTTTTTCATTTCTGAGTACTATCTTTGCTTCGAGCTTGAAGTTTTTGGGTCCTAAGAAATTAAGAGAAATCCTCGTTTGGTCTGTTGCTCTCGAAAAGGTCATCACATCTCTAACTCTTCTCTTTTTAATCATGTTAACTAAAATGTTAAGAACATGCTCATTGTCTTTTGTTAATTATAGTTGTTTATGATGTTATCATTGATATATGAATGTTATCTTCATGTTTATCATGAGGTGCTATTGGTCCGTGATTTTTTTCATGTTTCTGAGTATCCTCAAAACTAATAAGGACTAGCCTATTATATAACTGTAACAACTCTTATGTTTGAATCCTAGTAATCCGCGTGATTAATATCCCTCAATGTGCTTTAAATGACTGCTCATGTTTATCTAAACTTCATAGTTTTCCAGTGATAATTTTGTTGTGATCTTTACCTTTACATGTGGTTTCTCTGTATTCTGTTTGTCTTGTGGTCAAATTTATTGTTTGATAATCTTGACTGAGATGAATCTGAAAGTTCATAAGTTCATATCATTTAATTGTAGCATGATTATCTAAGTGTTTTGATTCTTTCCTTCTCTAAATTTAAAGGCAACTTTTGGGCTTTTGCTATGGCATTCTTATGATAATACCTAACTATTGGATGCATTTTCATGAAACAAATCCTGTTTGAGCTAAACTATCTTCTTTTCATGAATACCAATAGTTCAACTATATACATTCTGTTAAGATTAAGTTATCCTTTTCTTTATAGAACAGGCCATGATCATGTTTCATTATATTCAACTGGTAATTACTGTAGAGCTGAACTTAGTTATCTCATGATTAGTGAAAACCTTCAGTTACATGTTTAACTCAAAATCTATTTGGTGTAGTATCTTTCTGTTGATTAGATTCCTTTGGTACTACTACTGACTTGCAAAGTTTATATTTTGTTGTCAACGAGGTATCTTCCATATAGTACAACCCAATCATTCTTGTTATAATCAAAAGTGATAACTTTTCTTAAAAATCTTAGCATAACTACTTCACATTTAGGTACAAAGCTAGACTATATGCTTGAGTTAAACTTATTTTGATACAACACTGCCTTTATCTGTAACTCCCCCTCTTCATGTCATCTTAACTTGATTATGTAATGTGCAAAGTTTTCCTGTCTATATGAAGACACAACCTCACTTGAAATGTCTGTATATAACTGACTAAATAATGTATGCTCCATGTTTGACTCCTGATTCCATGCTTTGTCCTGAATTACCCAGCCATCTCCTTATTGTTAATCTGAAACTAAATCTGATCCTTAACCATCTGAGGAGTCCCTGTTTGATATTGTTTGAACATGATGGCTTGTTTGAAGCTAATGCTGTTAGGAGTATGATCCTGTTGAGCCCTTAGGAATTCTATGTTCAAATCTGTGAATCTGTAGTCATGTTGGGAGTTTGGTCATGTTTCTAATATCTTTGGTAACTTATGTAAATAGGTGCTAATTGTGACTATTTGTCAGAACCTTTATTGATACTTCTTGAAATTCCAAGTAATGTTGCTAGCCCGTGCATGTTCTAGTAGCAAGCTAACCAGTTCATCATTAGTCTGTCAGGGTAGGATTGCCTACATTTTCTTGTGTTACTGCGTATATGAACTATGTATTCCTTACTTCCCCTTTGAATATGTTTTCCCTAATGATTATACCCTTTAACAGTATGTTATGATGCTTCGGTTTCTCTTCTATATGTGCTTGAAAGTCTGATCTTTAGGTTTACCCGATATATATTCTTTATTTAGTGTCAAACGTAGTCTATGTGTTTTTATGTTAGGAGGAAAAGTATTTTTTTTTTGTGGTAAGGGATGCTATAGCACTTAGTTTCATTGACATTTATACCCATAAGAAAAATTTGTTGTTAGTGGTTAAGTGTATTTAGGAGTGGAGTTCAACTTTAGTTTTTGCTGTTCTCCCTAGCACAAGCAATGCCCTGGGCCTTGAGTCCCTTAGGAACTTTGAAGTGTCGCGGGATTCAAAGGGGGCATCGACCTCGAGTAGAATTACTTCCTTAGCCCTTAATTCATTGACACTTTTGGTGTTTTAGGGGTTTAGTGTTTAATGACAACGGAATATTTTCAATGTAAATTATTTGCCATGTATAACTACCACATTAGTATAATTTCCCATAGTATTTGAATATCGATATTTTATTGTTGCAGTCATTCGTTTGTATATACTTTATACATGGTTGAATATGTTGTATATATAGAGTGTGTGTCTAGTGACTTTCTCTCTCTTTTGGGAATGTACATCATTTGGGCCTGCCGAGTTCCTAAGGAACTCAAGCCCAAGTCCCAACCTTGTCGCATTTTCTGGAGAGTCCAGAGTCAGCTGCAGCCATATCTCTCTGTTGCTGGGCCTGCCTTCTTAAGGCCCAATCACCAGAGTCCACTCCTCTTTCCCGCAATTCCTTTGTTATTATTTATTGCTTCCTTAATCTGGTTTATTGCTTCATTACTTTTACTTATTTCCTTGTCGCTTAATCGTATTTTGTTGTCATGTTTTTAACACTCATATACCTTTATCTTCATTCTTTAATATCATATGAAACATAAGCAAGTTTTAAATAATATAGGATATAAAAGGAATTAGTTAGTAACAAATCTTCATGTCACTAATTATAATCTGCCCGTATCATTATAATCTCATCGCTCACTTGCCTTTTCCCAAAAGATTTTTGAAGCCTAGAATTTAGCCAAAACAACAGCCTCCTTTTCAGAAAGAAAAATCGAAAAAGAATTGCTAGCTTTACTAACAAGAGGTAAAATTAGATTTTAAAAAAAAAGAGAAGTACCATCGCCAAATGAATTTTCAAGGTTCACTTTCTTACAAATACCTTGTTTTCATAACTTAACCCCATAAGCCTTATAAAATATAGACCACTTACATACCTATTTCTGAACTCTTTAACCATACCTCTAAACTCCTTTATAAGTTTCCATTGCTCTTAAGTCTCACATCCCTTTTTATATACCCTCTCTTAGATATATAGTAAGTCGTACTTCTAACAGTAATTAAGCATAGTACAAATAACTGATTCCTAAAAATTAGTCTAAGTCCTATGAATCTACCTCAGGTAGATTTTAAACACCGTTCCTTTAGAAGAACAAGAACCCTTACCCATAATCTCACCGGTTTACAGACCTATAAGGAACATGACTTAGTAATTAAATAGGTACCCTAGTACACCTATAAATTTTAGGTGGCAACTATCTTTTATCAACAACAGAGAAATCACAAGTTGAATCTTGTTTTGACTAGTGCAAAATAGGGTGCAACACCAGCAGGTGAAGTACGATACTTGGAGACCAGGTGGTTTGCTTTAGAGGCTTGATATTCTGGAGTGGAAGTGGGAGCATATTACCATGAATTTTGTAATTGGACTTCCATGTACCTTGAAGAGATTTGATGCGTTGTGGATCGTTGTGGACAGACTGACTAAGTCTACACACTTCATTTTGGTCATGACTATCTACTCTTCAGAGCAGCTGGCACGGATTTAACTTTGTGAGATTGTTAGCCTTCATGGTATGTTCGAATCTATTATCTTAGATCGAGGCACTCAGTTCACATCCTATTTTCTGAAGAGCAGTGTAGCGTGAGCTGGGTACATAGGTCGAGCTGAGTACGACATTTCATCCTCAAACAGACAGGCAGTTCGAGCGCGCTATTTAGATCGTGGAGGACATGTTACGAGCCTGTGTCATTAATTTTGCGGGTCAGTGGGATCCGTTTCCATCATTAGCAGAGTTCGCCTACAACAATAGCTATCAATCGAGTATCTAGAAGGATCCTTATGAGGCCTTATATGGGAGGCGATATCGTTCTCCAATTGGTTGGTTTGAGCCTGGGGAGGCTAGGTTGTTGGGCACTAATCTTGTTCGAGATGCTTTAGAGAAGGTAAAATTGATTTAGGAGCGGCTCCGTACAATGCAATCTAGGCAGAAGAGTTATGCTGAGAGGAATAGTGAATTAGAACGAATCAACTGATTGATGGTATATATATTTTAGATTATAGTTAATGGATACTAATAAATAATAATTCTCATTATATAGACTATGATTACATACCAGAAAAAATTTTAAATTCCTTTTCGATTTTGGAGTTCTCAACAACAAACACCTACCCCTCTATTAGAATAGAAATTCATAAAAAAAATTAGATTTGATTGTATAGTGTATACCCATTATGTACACAAAACTGGTATTTATTCTATTTTCATCATAGAATGATTATTCAGTCTCGTGATGTTGCATATATGGTGGGTGACAAGGTTCTACTTAGAGTTTTGCCAGTGAAAAGTGTGATGAGGTTCGGGAAGAAGGGTTAGATGATCCCTCGGTATAGTGGCCCTTTGGAGGTGGCCTACAGACTTGCCTCGCCACCTAGTTTATCGAGAGTTCACCCAGTGTTTCATGTTTCCATGCTCCAAAAGTATTATGGGGATCCATCGCATGTATTAGACTTCGACATGGTATAGGACGAGGATTTGAGTTATAATGTGAAGCCGGTGGCTATTTTAGATCAGCAAGTTCGAAAGTTGAGGTCGAATAATATAGCATCGGTGAAGGTTCATTGGAGAGGTAAGCCGCTCGAGGAGGTTACTTGGGAGACCAAGTGGGAGATGCAGAGCAGATATCCTCATCTTTTTGATACCCCAAGTATGATTCTAGACTCGTTCGAGGATGAATGTTTGTTTAATAGGAGGAGAATGTAACGACCCGGCCGGTTATTTTGAGTATTTTAGCCTCGTTTTCTCTATTTGATGCTTTACATATGTGTATTTTTTTATGTGACTTGCGGGAGCGATTTGTTTGGTTTAAGAGAAGTTTTGGATTGAATTGGGACACTTTATTCCTTGGTTGGAGGCTCAAGTTTTGAGGGTTGACCTGAGCTTGACTTTCGTATAGACGATATCGGAATGGTGTTTTGATGGTTCCAATAGATTTGTATGGTGATTTTGGACTTAGGCTTATGAACGGATTTGGATTTGGAGTTCTGTAGGTTGATTTGGTTCTTTTAGGCAAAAGTTTGAAAGTTGAAGGTTTGGAAGGTTCATAGGTTTGACTGGAAGTTGACTTTATTAATATCGAGTTCAGATTATGGTTTGGGGGGTTGGAATAAGTTTGTTATATCATTTGAGACTTGCATGCAAAATTTGAGGTCATTCTGAGTTGATTTGATGTGGTTCGGCATAAATTTTGGAAATTGGAAGTTCATTAGTTCTTTAGGCTTGAATTGAGGTGAGATCCATAGTTTTGATTTTGTTTTGTATGATTTGAGGCCTCGAGTAGGTCCGTATTATGTTTTTGGATTGGTTGTTATTATTGGGCAGCGCCCCAGGGGCCTTGGATGTGTTTCAAATGAGTTTCCAAATAATTTTTGATTAAGTTGGCATGGCTAAAGATTTCTGAGTTCTGGCATTTTCGCATCTGCGAAAGTTGGATCGCAGATGTGAGTCTGCTGATGCGGGCATGCAACCGCAGAAGTAGATATGGGCTGGAAGCATCAAGGGTCGTAGATGGAAAAGGATGGGCGCAAAAGCAAGGCCGCATCTGCGATGAAGTGACTGAAGTTGCGGGTGAGCAGGTGCGGGGTGTTGACCGCAGGTGCGGTTGGTCGGGTTTAAAGTGGGACTCGCAGATGTGAGATTTTGATCGCATATGCAATAATTTGGACCGCAAATGCTGAATCACTGGACAGACTATATGATTTTGAGGGTTTGTCATTTTTTATTATTTGAAATTATGGAGCTCGGCTGAAGGCGATTTTTGGAGAGTATTTCTAAGGGGTAAGTAATCTTTACTTGATTTTGGTGTTAGCTATTGATTACCTATAGATTATTACACATAGTTTATGTGAATTAAAGAGTGGAGTTTGGGGGGGTTTTGAGTATGGTTTTGGAGAGTGAAAATTGATGATTTGAATGTCGAATTGAGGTTGAATTTGGATAAAACACATATATTTGAACTCATATCGGAATAGATATTCGAGATTTGTGAGTTTTGTCGAATTTTGGGGAGCGGGCTCGGGATTGACTATTTTGGTTGACTTCGTACATTTAAATTGTGATCTCAGCTTTGTTGTTTGAGGTTATTTTTATGGCTTTTATGGATGATATTAAGTTGCTTGACTAGATTCGCGTCGGTTGGAGGTCGATTCGCCTAGGAAGGGCTTTTTGGGGTACTGATCCACCCGCTTTGAGATAAGTAATATATCTAAATTTTGTTTGAGGGAAATTACCTATGTGGACTATGATACTTGAGATGTGTTGGGGGTGACGCACGTTCTAGGTGAAGGGTGTGTGTGCGTACAACAGGATATTCATCGGTCGGGTAGACTTTAGGCTACTACGAGACTTGCTTTTCTATCATACCTCGTGATATCCGTATTTTCTATACGTATATGATTATTTGGGCTATTATTCATGTTAGAAATCATGTCTAGACTATGTGCTAATTTGTTTGAGACATGATAGGGCTATTCTGGCTGTTTTTTAGCTGTTTGCCTTAATTATAGATATACTCTCAGTCATGATGCTATATCCGTGTATGATATCTCTATCTCAGTACATGTTTATTATGATTTATCACATGTTGTTGATGCCTCATATATGTAACACTGTTGAACTGAGTCTGTGAGATGTAGTTTATTGAAACTTTGGGTGGATGACCAATGTGGGCCATAGAGCCGTATTTTGATTAATATTTGGATCGGGTTGCATGCTGCACTGGATTGATATTTGTATCGGGTTGCAATGATCCACCCTTCCGGTGTCTGGTATTCATAGTAAATGCAAACATATAGTCATATGTGTACTTTGCCCCTGAACCTGATAGCATACTCCGACATTGTCATGCTGCCCTAACATAGTTGCTGGAAGTCAGTGCGCCACACATATGGAAGAGTCCAGGGAACAAAATCCCTCAAATACAAATCTTAAAATTGAGCCCAAGTGAGTGGCGCTGCATCGGCTGGCCTAATCTTCTCATAAGCCTGCCACCACCAATATGCTGCCCCTGATAGCTGAAATATAGTAAAGGCTACTCCACTCACCTCCATAATGCCCATGTGCAAAGAATATGGTGACACTTGTCTAGAAAACCTTGCTCATCCTCAGTCACCGTGCCACTGTAAGTAGGATGGTAATACTTTTTGAACCTATCAAGTCTCAGTTGCTCCTCCTCAGATGCCTCTTGCATGACCCTAGCTGATCCATAACGGGCTGCACTGGCACCACTGTTGGAGCGTGACCAACATGAGCCTGCTGCTTCGGAGTACGGGCGACGGGAGTCTGAGCTCCTACCTGAGTCTGTGAAGTAGCTGGTAAAATCCGGATCAATCTCACTTGAGCCAATATACCAAACATGCTCAGGAACTATGCTAAAGTATCCTGAAGTCTGAGGGTAGCAACAGGAGCCTCCAGTGCCTGTCCCCCAATAGGAGCAACTTGTGGCTCCTCAGCTACTGCTCTGGCAGGTGCTTTAGCTGCGACGCGTGAACCTCTTCGGCCTCTACCTCAGCCTTGGCCTCTCGCGGCTCTAGCAAGGGGCATGGGTGTCTGCTCAGTTGATCCGGTAATGCGTGTCCTCAACATCTATGAAAGAATAGAAATACAAAGGCTCAGACTCCGAAATCAATAAATCCGCACGATAGGAATGAAAGAAGTGGAATTTCCCTAATGTTCCGTAGCCTCTCGAAGATAAGTATAGATGTCTCCCTACCAATCTGCAAAACTCTTCTAAACTTGCTCGTGACTCATTGGACCTATGAACCTAAAGCTCTGATACAAACTTATCACGACCTAAAATCCCGCTTTAAACATCATGATGGCACAAAGTATCTAAGACTAGGTAAGTAGGTTACATATGATAGTTAAACCTATCAAGCATGTACTTTAAAGCAGAGTTTTAATATAAATACTGAAATAAATATGATACTAGCCTAAACGGCAATAATCACAACAATCCTCCCATGACTAGGTAGTATAGAGTCACGAACTCTAGCTGAATACATAGAAATATCTTCAAACAAAATATAATACTGTTCGAATAACGAATTAACAATACAATCAAAAGGAAAAGGACTCCAAGGAACTGCCATGAACAAGAAGCTCTACCTTGAATCCTTGCAATCAAGAAGCTAACTCTGCCTGAGTCCGTTATTTCCAATACCTGGATCTGCACAAAAATATGCAGAAATATAGTATGAATACCCCACGACCAGTACCCAGTAAGTATCAAGACTAACCTCAGTGGATTAGCGATGAGGTACAAGTAAAAACACCTACTAGACATAATAACCTGTACAGTATGTAAGTATAAAGCTAATAATGGAAGCAAAATCAGTAAATGGCGACAAGGAATAAACATGTGATAAAAACAGAAAAGTAATCAAAACACTGTTAAAGTAGCAATGAAACCAAATAAGATAAACGAATGAAACAAATAATCAAGTCGCTCTAACACAAGCTTCACAATAAAATTACTCCGAGATACAACTCCTCAAAACCCCATGCTACGAGTCCTAAATCACAAATCATATACACATGACACCTCATGCCTACATTGTCAGTCACAACCACACGGACAACTCACGTGCCAATACCTTAATCCGCCCGACATGGTCAAAGGATCACTATCACAATCCGTCCGGTGTGGTCACAGGTTCAATTTCACAATCCGCTCGACGTGGTCACAGGCTCAATATCATAATCTGCCCGCGTGTGATCACAGGCACAATATCACAATCCGCCCAGCGTAGTCACAGGCTCAATATCACAATGAAAGCAAATATACAAGAATTCATGAGCATGATCAATAAATATCAAGTTTTATACTCTTGAACTGGTATAAATGGAAAGCTACGGTGTGCGCATGTGCGATTATACTATTACAGTCCAAGTCAACAAGTGATATCAAGACATCGAGTAGCTCATTGAAAACAACACAACAAGTCACTTAAGGTTCGTGGCACAAGCAAGGAAAATCACACCATCATACGAATATCATCAATATTGTGGCCCCAGACCGTTACATATCATCCCTGACATAGACACCCTTATCTCTCCGAATTGACAATATCATAAAGCCACTCGTATCGCTTCGCCCAGACAACAACGCAATAGCCACCCTTATCACTCCGACCTGACAATATATCATTAGCCACCTGTATCACTCTGCACAATCAATAACAGTGAGATACCACCCTTATACTCCGCATAGGCCACATCTTTCTAAATCAACAATACCAATATCACCACAATACATAGCCCACGGTTCAACATCCTTAGAAATATTTCTGACTTCTCCACCAGATAGGCCCAATTTTCAATTTAATTCCTAAGTCCAACTTTTAAGTCTAGAAATTTAGATAACTCATTTAGTTCATTGGATTATATTTGTTTTCAGTTATCTTTGAATGAAATAACTTATAATTATCTGCCTTAACTATTTAGTATGCAAATAAAACGCTAGTAATATCATTTGGTTGGAAAAAAAATGAAGCTTAGACGGTTCGGGCATGTGCAGATGAGAAGTCTAGATGCCACGGTTAGGAGGTGCGAACGGTTGTCCTTGACGGGTATAAGTAGAGGTAGAGGGCAGCCTAAGAAGTATTGGGAGAGGTGATCAGGTAGGATATGGTGCGACTCCAACTCATTGAAGACATGGCCGTTGATATGAAGGTGTGGAAGTCGAGCATTAGGGTTGTAGGTTAGTAGGTAGTTGAGCACTTTTGTGCTTTGTACTAGGTGTAAGGACAATCAGTTAGTGTCTTATTTTCGTATGCTAGTGGTACGTGTTGTGTTCATACTATTTTTTTGCTCCGGTATTCTAGTACATTACCATTGTTCCTAATTACTGATATTATTTTTTTCATTTATTTTTCTGATTCTATCTTTTTAGTCTCTGTTATTGTTACTGTTCTATTGTCTCTTTTCATCTTCTTGTGTCGAGGGTCTATAGGAAACAGCCTCTCTACCTCACAGGATAAGGGTAAGGTCTGCGTATACACTATCCTCTCTAAATCCTACTTGTGAGATTATACTGAGTTTATTATTGTCGTTGTTGTTATTGTTATTGTAGTAATATTATTAGGTTGAATCAGCTACAAACATCGCCCTCTAGCAACTTTTATCATGTCTTCAAAGATTTTGTGAAATCTTAAAAGATTCATTAGCAATTTACACACTCTAACTTATAACTACGTTAGTAATAATAAAGGTAGAATTAACTTGTAAGCATTTCTAATAACTTAGCAATAAAATTGGCTTGTCACTAACTTTAAATAGTTAAGTCCTACATTTTATCCGCAACGATTTTCATAACTTTTAGCCTTACAGTAATAAGAAATATAGCAAGAAGAATTACACAAATGCTAGATGCTTTTAGGCACATTTTAAAATATCATGAGTATGTATACGTTCACGTAATATAGTTACGTCACGAATCAAATTTTGAATTACGGGTTCGTGATGACGCCTAATATCCATTTGCTAGGAAAGCTAACATTAGTTAAACAGTTATTCAAATTAACAATTTTAAAAGCAGACTATTAAGAAGATAAAGATGTAATACTTTGAAATGAATAAGAGAATCCATCAACAATGTTGTCTGCTCTAATCCCAGAAACTGGTGCCATAAGTACATGAGCTACTAAAATACTACAACACGGTTTGAAATAAAATACAACTATCTGAAATAAAATATAACAGTAAAATAGATAGGGAGAGGACTTCATGGTCAGCGAACGATATGCAGCTCTACCTCAAGTCTCTTGGAAATGACGGTCCGAGCAAATCTCCACTAAGCACTGTTGGGACCAACACCAAAATCTGCACAAGAAGTGCAAAAGTGTAGTATGAGTACAACCGACCCTATGTACTCCGTAAGTGCCGAGTCTAACCTCGATGAAGTAGTGATGAGGTTATGATAAGGCACTCACTGTAAATTGTACGAGTATATGTAGACAACAATAATGGAATAGAGAAACAACAATTAACATGAAAACAAGAATAAGAAATATACAACAGAGGGTCCCAGAATATCATCAATACTCAGTTTCATAACGCAATACGGTAACGAAACAAACAACCAAGAATATTCATAATATAACTTATGCGTTGCAGTGCGCAACCCGATCCACATATATATTACCAATATTGTTGCGGCGTACAATCCGATCTCATATATAATGTTATTACCGTTGCAGCGTGCAACCCGATCCCTAATATAATATCAATACCATTGCGTCGTGCATCCTGATCCCAAATATAATCAATACTATTGCGGCATGCAACCCGGTCCCACATATACATATTACAAGACTAACAAATAAGTGAAGAAATAAGACAAGTACAAGCATCTATCTAATAATAGCATAGAGCAAGTAAAGGTGGGCATAATTAAAGGCATGAATACATGGAAGCATATAACAAATAGAGACATGTAACAAGTGAAGGCATGTATTGTACAAGCAAAGACATGTAGCAATTAAAGCATGAAACAAGTAGTACCATGGAATAAATAAAAGCATGATGTAATTGAAGACAAACAATTAAGTAGCCCAGCCCGCATGCTTTAACCTACAACGATGCATATACTCTCGTCACCTTGCATACACGCTGTCCTCACACATAAATAAATAAGCAAATAGACCAGCCAAGTCTTAAATTCCTCAAGTCAAAGTTAACCATGACACTTACCTCTTTTCGGAAACAAAATCAACAATCAACCACCGCTTTTCATTTAGAACAATCCTCCTAACCAACTAAATCTAGTTAAATATCATTCAAACAATCCAAAACAAGTTTTAGAAACTACCCACGAATGAAAAAGGTTAAATCTTTAACTAATTTAAAAAAGTCAACAAAAGTCAAGCCAAGCCCATGTAGTTGTCACGACCCGGAATTCCCACCCTCGGGACCGTGTTGGCGCCTAGCATTTCACTTGCTAAGCAAGCCAACGTGATATAGTTATTAATCATTTTTAATAATTTTCAAGTTAAATGACAATAATGAAATCGAATAGTCCGAAATAAGATAATAAATTAATAAGTGACGAAATCCAAATACAAATTCCCAAAATGGTGCCACGAATACACGAGCGTCTAGAATACAACAGATAAAAGTATGAAATGAACATACTATTTGAATCAAAGTAAACAGCTAAATTGAAGTAGAAGGGGACTTCAGGACTGCGGACGCCGTGCAGCAATACCTCAAATCTCCTCTGATAGCTGGATCCGAGCAAGTCTACTGAACATCGATGGGACCAACTCTGGTATTTGCACAAAGAAGTGCAGAGTGTAGTATGAGTACAACCGACCCTATGTAATTTGTAAGTGTCACTCCTAACCTCGTCAAATTAGTGACGAGGCTAAGGCGGGTCACTTACATTAACCTGTACGCAATAATAATAATAACAGAAAAGACAAGAATGAAAGTAAAGCAGTTAATTCATAACAACGAACTCATATCCAACTAACAGAGAGTCCAGAATAACAAGTCTATAAACGCATCTCAATTACCGAGGAAAAACCAATAGTCACAACAAATATAACTTCATACAATCCGTAGCGGCGCGCAACGCGATCCCACCGTATCATCATCTGTCAATATCATAATCCTTCCTTATTTCTCTATTTCAATTCATTACCTTTTAATTTCCGTTGCGCCGTGCAACCTACTCCCCAAAAAATTTAAAACAACAATAGCAATTCAACAGCCAAGATTTACAAGAAGTTCTGCATCAAGAGAGTAAATGTACAAAGCAATGGAGGATAACATGATAACAAAGAGTCTCGAACAACTCGAATATCTCAACTTTACCAACTCCTCAATATCTTTCCATTTAACAAGTCATACAAAAGAAACTACATAATTAAAGACAATAATTGTCACGAAACTATAAGACAAGCAAGATATAGGACAATTTAGATAATGCAAGAAAAACAATTAAAGGCAAGTAGCAATTAAGCATGAAATTATGGAAGGGATGGACAATTTAATTCAAGTATAGCTAAATGACAAGTAACGGTTATGGCATGAAAGTCAATTAAGCATGTAGCAATTAAGGCATGTAACAAGATATACAATGAAGTAACAAAAGCATGGAACAAGTGATACAACGGCGCATATATACTTGTGACCTCGCATACACGCTATTTCTCATATAATTACATAACGAGAACTTCAAGGGTCCCTAATTCCCTCAAATTAAGGTTAGACCCACACTTACCTCACGTCACAACTCAAGAAATTAATCAACCACGGCCTTACCTTTTGAACAAGCATCGAACCGAACCAAATCTAGTAAATTATTGACCAAACGATTCAAAATAGTCTTTAGAAACTTCCCATGAATGAAAGAGGTTCAATCTAGATCCTTTTTGAAAAAGTCAACAAAAGTCAACCCCGGCCTCGCTTGGTCAAAATCTAGATTCGGACCAAACTCCGATTGCTCATTCACCCCCGAGCCCGATTATGTGATTTGTTTCGAAATTCGACCTCAATTTGAGGTCTAAATCTCAAATTTTTAAAAATCCACAATTCTACCCAAATCCATAACTTCTACCATGAAAATCCTAAATTTGATGTTGAAATCTCATGACATATAATGGGTAATTGAAAAGAAGTGGATTAAAGTCACTTACCAATGAATTTAGAAAGAAAAGTCATTGGACAGTTGCCTCTAGGGTGTTTAGGGTTGAGAGATTGTGAGAAATGAGCTAAATCCCATTTTTTTCCTCTTTTACCCAGCTGCAGATGTCGAAATTGCGATGTTTTGTTCGTTTTTGCGGACATCGTAAATGCCAGAAGGAGTCGCAAAAGCGAACACTGTCTCAGGCTCACAGAGGTAGCAAATATGACATTTGGTTTGAAAATGCGAAATCCCAGCCTTCGCAAATGTGGACCAATCCTTCGCAAATGCGAAGGTCATCCAGGAACATACTGAGTCGCAAATGAGACTCTGTCTTTGCAAAAGCGGCAACTGCTCATCTGCAAATGTGAACTTTCTCCTCGCAAATGCGAGACTCCCCAATCCAGCCTATGCTCACAAACAACACTTGTTCGCAAAAGCAAGGCTCGCAATTTGCAAGCCAGACCTCGCAAATGTGAGATCTGTAGACCACACCAGCAACAGAGAAGCACCAACTATTCTCCAAAGTCGAAAATTAACTTGTATCCTATCCGAAACTCACCCGAACCCCTCGGGCTCCAAACCAAGCATGCGCACAAGTGTATTAACATCATGCGAACTTGCTTGCGCAATTAAATCACCAAAATAACATCTAAATCTATAAATCAATCCTCAGAATGAATAAACGTTCAAAAGTGAAACTCAAGAACACTAGAATTACATTTAAGTGTCCGATTCATGTCAAATAAATGCCGAATTGGACCGATTTTTGCAGACAAGTTTTAAATAGCAATACGGAGCTATTCTAAGTTTTAACAACAAAATCCGAACCCGTTAGCTAAGAAGTTAACTTACGGTCAAGCTTAGAAATTCTTCAACTTTCAAAAATTCTAGTTTGTAAAATGAGTCAAAACAAGTTAGGGATTTCTGAATTCAATCCAGGCATACGCCCAAGTACTAAATCGCGATACGGACCCACCGAGACTGTCAAAATATTGATTTGGATCTGTTTACACAAAATGTTGATCGTAGTCAACTCAAGTCATTTTAAATACAAAAATTCATATTTTCTTAAATTTTGACGTAAAAATTTTCTGGAATAAGACTCGGCCTGCGCACGTAAATCGAAAAATACTACACGGAAATATTCGAGGTCTCAAAATACGAGAATAGAGGCTAAATCTCGAAATGACTTATCGGGATATCACAATAGTCAAAATTTGAGATCGGACCAAATTTTGATTACATGTTCACTCCCAAACCCGAATATGTGTTCCGTTTCGAAATCTGACCTCGATTTGATGTCTAAATCTTAATTTTTTAAAATTCCTAAATTCTATCTAAAACCCCTAATTTTTACCTTTAAACTACTAGATTTAAGGATAAAAATCTATGGGTGTTTATGAAAATAAATCAAAACTAGATGAAAAATACTAACCAATGAGGTTCGGATGAAAATCTCTCCAATCCGTGACCTAGGTCTTAAAAATGATGAAAGATGGTCAAATGCCGATTTTCAGCTTTTAGTAAAACTGGGAGTCAAGTGTTCTTCGCGTTCGCGGAGCACCTGCAGCATTCGCGAAGTACACGGGCCAGTTGGCTTTCGCGTTCGCGAGGCTGGCACTCTGTTCGCGAAGGCATCACCCCAGCCAAGCCTTTGCATTCGCATTCACAAGGCCGCATTCATAATGAAGACCTCATCTGTCTTCCTTAAAGAACCCAAGCCTACACATTCGCTTGAGGGCTGCCGCATTCACGAAGGGCAGTAACCCCAAGCCTTCAAGTTCGCAAGCTTCTCCTCGCGTTCACGTACCTGTCCCAAATTTTCACTTCGCAATCGCGAAGCACCTAGATACAATAGAAAAACAACTAACTCTACAAGGCCAAAAATGATCTAAAATCAATCTGAAACTCACCTGACTCCCCTGAATCCTAACCGAACATTTACACGAGTGTATAGCATCATACAAACTGGCTCGCTAGCTCAAAACTTCAAAATAATGTCAAATATCAAGAATCGATCATTGAAACTCAAGATTTTCAAAATTTAAAACTCAATTTTCTAACTTTCCACATAATGCGACGAAACGCACTCGGGTCTCCGGAGACCCCAACCAAATATGTGTACAAGTCCAAAAACATCATACGAACCTACCGGAATCGTCAAAATATCGATCCAAGATCGTTTACCAAGAACGTTACCGTGGTCAACTCGAGTTATTTTTAAAGTCAAAAATCATATTGTTTTTAAATTTTCACATAGAAGATTTCCGAAAAGTGATACAAGCACGCAAGTTATATATCATCAAATAAAGCGATGAGAGGTCTTGAAACATAGAAAAAGAAACTAGTGCTCAAAACGACTTACCAGATCGTCACAAGTTATAATCCATAAATTTAAGAGCAAAGCACGTGTTCATATAGATTAACTAAAATCATTTAAAACAATAATAATGTGTCCTGAATATGTATACGTATTCGTGGTATGATTTTCTACACGGTAACAGGACAAGGACACGTATGCATTACTCGTTCAAGATAATTTTCATAATTTCAATAATCAAGCAATTGCAAGCAAATAAAGGTAAAAACATGAAAATCCATAAACATAGATATATCCAAAATTAGTTTAAGCCATGTTTAAGTTAATTAAGCGACCGTGCTAGAATTATGGGATTTGAAAAGTGCCTCACTCCTTCTCCCCGATCAATAAAATTTCTTACCCGATCTTCTATGTTCGCGAATCATAAAAAGGAGTCAAAACTTTTCTTGATTAAGAACTTAAATAATCGATAACTTGGAATACCACCAAAACTCAATTCCAAGTGACGACTCCTAAAAACTAATAAAAATAACCCCTATTCTAATAATGTTACTTAGATAATAAATAAATAAATAAATAAAAAATAAAAATCTTCCATTTCCTCCGGAAAAGGGAGGTGTGACATGAGTCTAGTCTACTAACTAAGTGATTAGATTATTTTGGTTCATACCTGAAAAAAGTTAAAAATTTGTGGTAGAAATTTTTGGCTTTCATGATGATTTTAATGTAAAATTCAACAGATTCATCCCTCAACCTTGATTTGGAAGAGGACACATATATTTGAAGTTGTTTGTTCAATGTGAAAATGCTTCTCTTCTTCTATATTCCTTATTCAGCTTCTGCATTGAAATTTCTACTTTCCAACGAGTGATAAACGTGCCAACCGAAAATTGTAAATGTCCAAATCAATAACTTGATGTAATATGAAAATGCAGTAGATAGAAACTTAATAATACAAGGAATCCGAGAATTTATGCATGAAAACTTGTGACTAGGATGTCATACAACTCACGTATCCATTTGTCTTTATCGAGCAATAAGAGAGTACAAATTCTCTAATTTTTAGTTTTATATTTCAATTCGCGACATTAAGTTGGACTTCTACTCAACTGGGTTTGTGATTTTTTATAAATTTATTTTTAATTTTACGATTCTATCACTTTTTTTATATTTGAAAATTTACTTTTATACATAAGAGATCTAAAAAGATTATATTTTTTTATTTTAAAATAATAAAAAGCATGATGTATAAATAATCTGTGCTAATTTATCTTCCAAACGATTAAGTTAAAATTTCAAAATGTTTAGCCGTAGTTTGTTACTTTCAAATCTTTCATTCATTTATGATTAAAAAAACCATTTCACATAGAATATCTTTAAATCGTGTTATTCCAAAAGTCCTAATCTGTACAAAAATGATACTCCTCGGAATCTGTTGCGGTCAAATCAAGATATTTTGCCGGTACAATTGTGTCACAGAACTGATATTGCTTAAATGACGGAATTTCCTTGTCCAACTTTTACTAGTATATTGCTTCCATCTTATACGATGGTATTTCACTTAAAAGTAAACAAAGTTTAAGATATTGAATTTGACTTTTATTATATTTTTTACTTATCTTGATTTGTTTCCTTTTTAATTTTTGTTGAAATTATTACACGTTTCCAAATGAGAATAAGTAATTCCATATAAAGTAGAACAGGAAAATATTTGTTTCTGAACTCCAGAGTGATTAACGGACAGAAATAGGCCGTGTAAGTATTAGATGCGCGTATTTTTATCGTCTATAAGATCATATATGTGAATAAATCGGGTTTATCACTTAAAAGAGTAGATTTTTCAAGAGGAGTAGTTTAAATATTTTTGAGGGAGAGAGACTTTTGAAAAGTTGGAGCGATATTTCTATAGCGATAAACTCCGCTAAGTGTCACATCTTTGGGAGAAAATTGTGATTGAAATCATTTCACTTGCGGGGAAAAACATTGCGGCTGCAATAAAAGTTCATTTACCTGAATACTAAGATCAATTAAATAGTCATTGCAACTTTCAAGAATTTCACGAAGTACAACTTATCTGCATCATACTTATATTTTCTAAAACGGCTGCGATATTTTATCAGGCTTAGTCTTACAATAATCTTGAATAATTGCCTATAAAAGAATTATACGGCAACACAAAAAGTAATGAGGAACTATTACAGATGAACAGGCAAAAGTCCTATATATGAGATTGAAATCATGACTAAATGTACCAGTGAACAGCGTATATTTTGTCCTTAGGGACGTTAAATATGCAACATTCCCATCAGAAATTACTCACTCCCTCACAATTTATATGACGGTGTTACTTGTTACAAGTTAAAGATAATAAAAGTTTTGAAATTTGTAGACTAAAATAAATCAGTAAATGTTAGTGTATAGCTATAAATTACCTTATTAAAGGTAAAGCAGGAATTTAAAGTTAAACTTTTTAAATAAAAAAATATAAATTTTTTTTTAGAATAGACTAAAAAAGAAAATGATGATGCACAGAGTTGAAAATATATTACATTATGAAGTGATATCTCTCTCCCGTACTTTTGCGATTATTATAAGGATCTAGATATAATACCGAAACTTGCAAGGTAAATAAGTGAATACCTTATGTGTATAAATTATTAGAAAGCAAAAAGGAAAGACAAAGGTGTTTGACCAAAAAAGTATGACTTCCGGTTAAAATATTAAATTTTTGTATTAATGGGTTAAATCTAGTTAAGGATAATAACTTTAGATGCTAATCTCGAAAACGTGCAAGAGATGGGGGCAGATCCAGTAAATGATTGATGACAATAAGTGCAAAATACTCTTAAAGCATGGACATTAATGGAGATATACCTAACAATAAATGGCAATAAATGGTATTTTAGTAAATAAGGAGAATGATTCACCCAATAATGGATGAATTGGACGAATATTTCTCCTGACAATGATGAGTGACAGAAAGGTCCAAGATTCGTATGAACAATCTTCGGATCTAGCGAAAAGGTGGGGAATAATATGAACAAGAATCTTTATCAAAGGCTAATCTTTTGTATTTTTTACAAGGAAGAGCGAATCTTCTTCTCTAAAGTGCTCTTATTAAAATGCATTCATCCCCCTCCTTTCTTTTTCTTTGCCCTTATATATTCAACACATATTGCTAGTAAACCCTAATAGTACAAATGTCAAGAATATTCACCAGAATATTTTCTCTAATATCCTACTCTAAAAACTAGCCATTACTGTCCTTTACATAATGCTTGACCTCGACCATGGTTGACACCTTGGCCACGAATTTTGCTGCTTTCTGGTCGACCTTGACCAACTCTTCCCTTAATGTGATATTAGACCAAATACCCTTAAGGCGGATTTTGACCCACACAGTTAGTCCCTCCGCTTATTGAGGCCGCGTCCAGACGGCCTTAATGAGCAGAAACTGTTTATTGTGGTAGACAAAATTGGGCGAGCAAGTCGGATAGTGGCACTTCAGACAAGGTGGCAACATGACCTTTCGTAAGCCGCAACCTTTGGGGCCGCATTGTTTCAGAATGACGCCATGACATCATATGTCACTGTGATGCGCTTTCCCGATGCTTTGCATCGTTTTTCGCGCTTCTACTGTTTCAATACCTGCGCTGGGTAATGATGGCCTGATTTCTTGGTCCTGATGCCTGAAATCTTATAAACAAGGACCTGCGACCATTTCTGTTTATTTTGCATACTCTCAATATCGAATCCCTATGTCTCCTTCTTTATTCTCCATATCTAACTCTTGTCTCCTTTTTACTTCTTCATTGCGTATCCATTTCCCATATTCTAGTGATTTCAGTTGCTTCCAACCCTTCTGTCTTAAAACATCTTCTCCAAAGAATATGGTTAACGCACCCTCTGGTTCTGACATGGCGCTTAACCTTACCCCTTTGGCGGTGCGCATGCCTCCTCACGGCGATGATGTTTCTGTTGCTCTTGAAGATGAGAAATTTCCTACGGTGGAGGAAATAATCCCTTACAATGAAAAGGCTAGATCTGACTTTTCGAAGTTACCTGAAGACAATCCTGAGGCCTCGGAGTCAGTGATGAACTAGGTTGATCTTGCTGAGCTTAGGGCAAGGTTCAAAATTCTAGCTCATATCGATCTGATTCCAGCGTGGTGCGATGTGGTACAGGTACACCGCCTCGGATAGTGCACGTTCTATGCGTATCTGTTCTACGTCGGCTATTCCTTTCCTCTTCTCCCATTGGCAGAGGAATTTTGCCGTTACTACAGCATTTGCCCGGCCCAACTCTCTCCTTACATCTAGAATCTTATTCGTATATTGACGAAATATGCGGAGTTGGCTGGCCGTGGGGTCTCACCTTGCTATCTGATACATCTCTTCGCCCTTAGTTTCTATAGGGGGAAGATGTTGCACCTCCGCCACCAAGGAAGTAAAAGTCTGGTGGTGAAGATGGACGATAAGGCCAATCGCCACTAGCTTAGATACTTCTTCATCAAGACCGAGGATGTGGTGGTCAACGCGAGCGGATTCCCTGAGGCTTGGCATTACTCCAGTGTCTTTTTGCCAAGCATTTGTTTTGCCCGTTTTAGTCGTAATATGACATTCCGTACCTTCTTCGTGCGGTTGAGAGTTTGCCCCTTCCCTTGGTCGGGGACATTCATGACTGGGTCAGACAGGTCTTGCCTCATACAGTGGGGATTTGTGAATGGCCGGCTTTTATCAAGAAATTCGGTCTTGCGCGTTCCATGACCGGTGAGTTCGTCTATATGTATTTATTTGTACATATATAATTATTATCTTTTGTCTATACCGTTTTGATCTCATGGTCGCCTGCTCGTTACGGTTTTATACATGGAGTGACAGTCTTTTAATTTTTTCTTTTTCAGCCCGAGGATCTTCGAGAAGGCTGAGGGCTCTTGCTCCGACATTTCGCAAGAGGAAGTCTGCTTTTGTTCCTTTTGCTGCGGTGAGGTCTGCTCGGTCGTCGACTACACCTACAGCTGGACTCTCGACTTCCCCTTTGCAGTAGACGAGGACGATAAGGAGGAATCATCGCCAAATGATGATAACTTGCTTCCCCGTAAGAGGCGATCAGTTGATGTCGGCGAAGAAGCTGTCTGGGCAGCGAGTTCGGTGATGGGGGATTTCGTCGTTCGAGAAACGACGACCATAGAACTTGAAGATGACGCCGACTTAACCGCCCACGATTCCTCCATCATCGGGAGCTGAGGAGGGTACGTCTCTCCCTGAGACGATGATGGATTTTGAGGGGCCGTCGGCGAGAGTCCTTGTCGACTTAAGGCGGGATGAGCCATCGGCCTTGCTACCAGCCGAGGATCCTTCTTCCAGGGTCGACACGAAAGGAAAAAGCATAGCCGAAGAAGGTTACGAGACAGGCTCCGATATGGATGCCGAGGAAGTGAGGATGATGGGGGAAGGACTTACCCTGCTTGAGGTGAGATTGGAGGGGACCACATGGACTATTGCGATCCCCTTGGACTGGGATTTGTTGGTTGAAACGGAGGACGTGGTTCCTTCTCTTGCTCCCTCTGTTCCGATGTGGAGGGTAAAACTCTTGAGAAGCTTAAGGACGTCACTCTATCGAGGAGCATAGCCGGCCTCGCTCTTAGGGTAAGCTTTTCGATCTCTATCCGTTTTTTTATGTCGAGTTCAAAGTTTCGTTCTTACTCCTCATTTTCTATCTTTCTTTCAGACCGTGAATCTGGAGATCGAGAGCGCCCAACGAGAGGAGAGGCTTAAGGCAATTTTTCAGAAGATGGAGCAGAAATATCGCGAGTACTGTGAATAAGCACCGCGAGTTCTGCAGGCGGTTCGGTGAGAGCGGCAACTTCCAGGATCTCCGAAGCGAACTGAAGGAGAAAGATGACAAGTTGATGAGGGTCATCGGAAAATGCAGCATTCTCGAGGGGGCGTTGAGGGACAAAGAAGAAGAACTTGAGGTGAGCAAGGGGGTCGAGGCCCAATGCACTGATCTTCAGGCCCAGGTGGTTTCGTTGTGCGCCGAGCTCGAGGAGTGTCAACTAAAAGCAGATGCTCTGAGTGGCGAGGTCGCTGAGAAGGAAGTGGGTTTAGAGAAGGCGGATTTGGCCAGTTGTCGGCTGCGAGAAAAGCGGAAGCTTTGGAGATCGTGATCCGCATTCTTTGTTCTGAGCGGGAGAGTGCTGTGGAGACGGCCAGGCTTAGAGAGGAGTGGCTTGATGAGCGGATAAGGGAGCAGGAAAAAGAGGCTTCGGGCTTTAGTGATCGAATTGCTACTCTCAAGGCCGAGAAGGCGTAGTTATTGGCTCAGCCTACCTCTTCCCATACTTCTGCTTTTTCTGATATTCTGCGGGATTTGTACGAGGAATGGATTCACACTGAGGCCCAACTGGATATATTCAGGGATCTGATAGGGGCGGGGGCTGTTTCAGAAGCCGACTTCGAGGATGCTCGTGCTAAGGCACATACAGCTCAGTTTGCTTGTGGCTATGATCCCGCTACACCAAAGCCGGTGATGACGGGGAGGATGTGGGCGTGGATCGGATTGAATAGGAAACCTGGTACGAGGATGAGTACCCCGTTGGCGATGGCGATGGCGATGGCTATGGCAAAGAGGTAGGTGGAGATGGTCAGAGCGATCAAGCTGGTGGTGCTGCTGGGTCAGGCGGTGATCAGTTGTTCTTCTTTTTTGTTTAGTTGCATACGTGTGTATTTTTTGTAGGCATGTATTCGAGCCTTTTTAAAAAATCTTAATATGAAATGTTAGTTTTGTTATTCGTACCAGATTCTTTTTCTTTGTTTAGGTTTGTATGCTTTTTTGATTTTGTTGCTTGGTTGCCTTTGTTATAATAAATTTGTTCGAGTAGTTTGAAGGAGGTTGAAACGAAGCCTAGGTCTGATTATGGCCAAGGACCAGTAGGTGTTGGTTCGAATGAGGTCAAACACGTCGCATATTTATTTATGGCCGAGGGATGATTAGGTGTTCGTCCGAACGTGATCGAATATAAACTTCATTTAGTTAAGGCCGTGAGCTGAATAGGTGTTAATTCGAAGGAGGTCGAATGTAAATTTCATCTATTTAAGGCCGTGGGCCGATTAGGTGTTAATTTGAACGAGGTCGAATGTAACCTTCATTTATTTAAGGTCGTGGGCCGATTAGGTATTAATTCGAACGAGGTCGAATGCAACCTTCATTTATTTAAGGTCGTGGGTCGATTAGGTATTAATTCGAATGAGGTCAAACATAACCTTTATTTATTTAAGGCAGTGGGTCGATTAGGTGTTAGTTCGAACGAAGTCAAATGTAACCTTCATTATCTAAGGTCATGGGCCGACTAGGTGTTAATTCGAACGAGGTCGAATATAACCTTCATTTATTTAAAGTCGTGGGCCGATTAGGTGTTAATTCGAACGAGGTTGAATGTAACCTTCATTTATTTAAGGACGTGGGCCGATTAGGTGTTAATTCGAACGATGTCGAATGCAACCTGTGCTTGGGGAGAGCCAAAATAAACTTCATGTACTTGTGCTTTATTCATATTCTTGGAGAGATTTACATATTTTTTGGGCGTTGGCTGGTAGTTCAGTCCCAGTCCCAGTCTATCTAGTCCCTTCATTGGTCGAACTGGAAAAATAGTGAGAGATCGAGCAATGAACTAGCCGATCAGTGCCTTTGAGTGTGCGTGCCTCAATCTTGAAGTATCCCCGTCATCGGCTCGTTAAAAACCTCATAGAGAAAACCCAATTGGGACAAAACTCGAGTAAGGGAAAAAGATTGCGACTTTTAGGACCTCATCCTTTAAAAGTTGATGTACTTGAGGTGTGTAATATTCCATTTGTTTGGTAGTCGCTTTCCTTCCATTGTTTCTAGTGTGAAAGACCCTTTTTTTGCCGCTGCCGTGATTTTGTAAGGACCGTCCCAGTTTGCCTTCTCGTGGGTCTTTGCTTGCTTGTGTTTTAGCTTTAAGCATGTAGTCCCCGACTTTGAGTGGCCTGATCTTTTCCCTTTTGTTTTCTGCTTGTTGCTTTTGGGCGACCATTCCCACGTAGGCCATATCTCTTCGTTCCCCGACTTCATCAAGCTCCTGCCTTCTACTGTCATTGTTCTAGGGTCCGTTTTCACGGAAGTATCTTAGGCTGGGTTCCCCGACCTCGACTGATATTACTACATCAGTCCCATAGACTAACGAGTATGGCGTTTCCCCTATGCTCATTTTTGGCATTGTTCGGTAGGCCTAGAGTACTTCTGGTAATATTTCCGGCCACAGTCCCTTGGCATCTTCGAGTTTCTTCTTCATGATGTTTAGTATTGCCTTGTTGGATGATTTTGCTTGCCTGTTGCCCGTAGGGTGGTAAGGCGTTGAGAGTATTCTTTTGATGTGCCATTTTTCAAAAAAGTCGGCGACCTTCTTTCCTGCAAATTGACGTCCGTTATAGCAGTTGATTTCTTTCGGGAGACCGAAACGGCATATGATGTTTTTCCATATGAAGGTGATCACTTCCTGTTCGCATATTTGGGCGAATGCTCCAGCTTCCACCCATTTAGAGAAATAGTCAGTTAAAACCAAGAGAAATCGTATGTTACCTCGTCCTGCCGGGAGGGGGCCCCCGATGTCCATTCCCCATTTGATGAACGGCCAAAGGGAAGTTACTAAGTGTGGGTGTTCGCCTGCTTGGTGGATCATTGGGGCGTACTTCTGGCATTATTCGCATTTTTCACGAAATCCGCGACCTTCCTTTTTCATGGTGGGCCAGTAATACCCTGCTCGTATGAGGCATCTGACCAAATCCTGATTGTCGGAGTGAGCTCCGCAGTGGCCTTCGTGTACTTCTTCAGGACGTGCTGCTTCTGATTTGGGCCTAAGCATTTCGCCAGAGGGCCGCCATATGTCCTTTTGTACAGGTCATTGTGAACGATGCTATATTTGGCCGATTGCATTCGCAGCTTCTTGGCCTCTCTTTTATGGTTGGGGAGTACGGCGTCCTGCTTATATGTGATAATATGGTTGCGCTAGTCCAAAGTCAGGTTTATGGTTCTTATCTCTATTTGGTCTATCGACGAGTTGAGGAGGTGGACCACATTTCGATCTCCGGTTGTAATGTTCTTGGTGGCTGCTGCTAATTTGGCAAGACCGTCCGCCTCGATGTTCTATGCTCGGGGAATATGGTTGAGCTGACATTTGTCGAATTTGGGTAGTAGTTTGCAGATTTTGATATGGTATTTTTGTAACCTTTGCTCCTTGATTTGGAAAGTCCCTGTGACTTGGTTGACCACGAGCTGAGAATCACAGCGCAACCTTAGCCGTTTTGCCCTGTATTTGAGTGCTAGTCTCAGTCCTGCATTTACGGCCTCATACTCGTCCTCGTTGTTAGTCATGTCCGGGCACCTTATGGACTGGTGAATCACTTCGCTTGTTGGGACTTCGAGTACGAGTCCCAGCCCAGACCCTAACACGTTAAAAGCGCCATCGGTATACATGACCCAGAGGTCTCGTGTTTGGGAAGAAGCGTGGATACCTTCCTTTTCGACTTCAGGCATTACTTGCGCATTGAAGTTGGCGATGAAGCCGACAAGGACTTCCCACTTTATCGTCGTTCGTGGCTGATATATAATATCGTGCTCGTTTAGTTCGATGGACCATTTGGCCAATCTACCCGATAGTTCGGGTTCGTGTAAAATGCTTCTTAAGGGGAAAGTCGTGACGACCGAAATGGGGTGGCATTGGAAGTACAGTCTAAGTTTTTGTGAAGCTACGACTAAGGCCAGAGCTAGTTTTTCAAGATAAGGGGTATCTGGTCTCGGCGTCGACTGGTTTCTTGCTAATGTAATAGATGGGAAATTGCGTACCTTTATTTTCTTGGACTAAGACTGCGCTCACAGCTACTTCGGACATGGCGAGATAGACGAGGAAAGGCTATCCTAGTTTTGGTTTTGAGAACAACGGCAGCGAGGACAAGTACACCTTTAACTCTTTCAGGTCTTGGATGCACTCAGGGGTCCTTGGAGGTCGTTCTCCTTTTTGAGGACGCTGAAGAACTTGTGGCACCCATCCGAGGATCGTGAGATGAACCTCGAAAGGGCGGCGAAACGGCCAGTCAGCCTGGACCTATTTTTTGGTGGTCAAGTGTTCTGGTATCCTTTCGATGGCCTTGATTTGGTGGGGATTGAACTCGATGCGCGACACTAGGAAACCCAGGAATTTTCCTGAGGCCACACCTAAACATTTTTCGGGGTTCAATTTCATGCCGTATTGTCTGAGTATGCCGAAAGCTTCTCTCAAGTGGTCGATGCGATCTTCTTTCCTTTTGGATTTGACTAGCATGTTGTCAATGTAGACTTCCATCATTTTTGTAAGTTGTTCTTTAAACATTTTTGTCACCAGCCTTTGGTATGTTGCCCCCGCATTTTTCAATCCGAAGGGCATGACTCTGTAGCAGTATGTCCCCTGGTGGGTGATGAAGGTGGTCTTTTCCTGGTCCTCTTCCTCCATGAGGATCTGATTATAGCCTGAGTAGGCATCCAAGAAACTTAGTAGCTCATGCCAGCTGTTGCGTTGATGAGTTGGTCGATATGAGGTAATGGAAATGAATCCTTGGGGCAAGCTTTATTCAAGTTAGTGAAATCTACGCACATCTGCCACTTGTCATTCTTCTTTTTCACCATGACTACGTTGGCGACCCATTGGGGATACTTCGACTCCCTGAAGGAGCTATTTTCCAATAATTTTTCCACTTCTTCGCGTACCGCGTCATTAATTGCGAAGTTGAACTTACGCCTAACTTGCCTAACCGGAGGGTAGAGTGGATCGACGTTCAATTTGTGTGTGGCGATTTCCTTTAGGTACTTTGCTCAGTTGGGGAGCGGCCTGCTCTTAAGGATAAACTACGATATTTGATGGACTGTCGGGTCAGCCACGTAATTTATCCCTCAAGCTGAACGAACTTGACTAAAAGCAATCTCTGGTATAGATATTGATATTGACCTGCCTCTACGGGAGGTGGGTGGGGATCAAGAGAAGCAAGGCCAGACACATCATACTCTTCAGGGATTGTGTCATGTCAATTTTCATAGTGAATTTCTTGCGTATCCACCCTGAAAGCGAGAGCTCGAGGCGGTGGGCAGTATCCGTATAAAACTATGCCGGATCTTTCCGGAAACATAATTTATAATCAAATCTAAACGAACCCGGAACAGACCGTTGGGAAGCGATTCAGTAATTAAAGCTGGCATATCTACATGGCTAAAAGCAAACAAGTCTGTGTTATCAGTTAGAAATTCACGAAACTTACCTGGTTCCTGAAGTTTGTAGCTGATGTAAGCTTTCTTGCTGTAATCATTGCTGTCTAATTGAACCGGGTCGATGCCCTCTATGGTTGACCCTGCGTCCTCGACCATATCGGGGTCTCTGATGACATCCTCGGCGTCATCATATATAGACCTCGACCCTGTTGATTGTTATTCCTCCTTTTCTTTATCTTTTGTTTATTGGGTGGTCGTGCAGTCTAGGGCGATGCTGTAACATTACTGGGATGTGCGCTGCTCCCCTCGTATACTGAATATGCCCTATGGAGTTGGGAATTTGATGACTTGGTACAAGCTGGAGGGTATAGCTCTCATGGTGTGTATCCATGGCTGCGCTATTATGGCATTGTATGTCATGTCCTGGTCCATGATGTGGAATGTGGTCTCCGGAGTGATGCCACCCGCTAGGACGGGGAGTGTGATCTCGCCAGATGTTCATTCAACTGCATTGTTAAAGCCTGTTAGTGTGATGCAGCTGGTACTATCTTGTCCTCGAGTTTCATTTGTGTGAGTACTCGAGGATGGATAATACACGCGCTGCTCTCGTCATCTACCATAATCCGTCTTACGTCGGTATTTAAAATTCGTAAAGTAATAACGAGAGCGTCATAGTGAGGGAATGCCAAACCGTTGGTATCTGACTTCTCGAAAATGTTACTTTCTTCGAGTTCATCATACCTTTCGTGGGTGATCGACCGTTTGAGCTTGTGGGTTGTGGTGAACTTCACGCTATTGATGGAAGCATCATCCCTGCCACCAATGACCATGTGGATAGTGCGGGCTGGCGAGGGCGGCTTTGGTGGCCCTTGATGTTGTTCGCGTCCCCTGGCAAAGTTGGTCCTTCCCCGATCGCGCAGCAATTCTTTGAGGTGTCCCTGTTGCAGCATCTTTACGACCTCCTGTCTTAGGGCGATGTTGTCTTTGGTTTTCTGTCCTCACTCTTGATGAACTCACAGAGGGCGTCTGATTTTCTGGTATTCGGGTCCGACCTCATCTTTTTATGGCCACTTTACCTTTGGTTCGAGCTTCTCCAAGGCGTAGACGATCTCTGTAGGTGATACACAAAAATTGTGAGCGGATAGTAAAGGGGGCATACCTCTCTCATTTCGGAGAGTCCCTGTTCTTGATTGGGGTGGCCCCTCTTCACGGCGAGATGAAGATGTAGCTGTAATTCTGATATATGGGAGATGTCATTCCCGATTTGGTCGTGAGGCCACGGGATCTCTTCTGACATCATTTCTCCAATCTTTTTTTGGATTATGCTTGCACTGAGGTCAGTCGATGAGTCGGCCCATTAAGGTTGTCTTCATCTGCTCGGACTTCGGCACAGTATGCATTATGTATTTCGTCCTAAGTTGTTGGGGATATTTCATAAGTCGACTTAATAATTTTCTTGTCGCCCTTGAACCATTTATGCCCAGCCCGTTTTGAAAAGCAGCTACCGCCATTCCTTCTGATACATTGGGTAAAGCCATTCTTGCTTAATTAAAACGGGCGAGGAAGTTCCTCAATCCTTCTCAAGGGTACTGTTTGATAGGAAATATATCATTCAGTCTTGCCTCAGCCTTCTTGGCCCAAGCATGGGCCGTCACGAACTTATCGGCCATTTCCTCAAAGGTTTCGATAGAATGTACCAGCAGTTGCAAGTACCAGGTTAATACACCTCCCGTGAGGGTTTCGCCGAATTTCTTTAGCAGAATGGAGGATACTTGTTCCTTGGCGAGGTCATTACCTTTCACAGCGGTGATGTAATGGGTCACATGATCCTCGGGGACGGTTGTGCCATCGTATATTTTCAGATAAATCGGTATTTTAAAGGTCATTGGTATGGCGTGTGGGGCAGCGCTATCACTGTAGCGTTGCTTGATGAACCGACAAGCATCTCTCTTCAGCAATAACTTAGGAGCGCCCGGGATTTTATCGACTCTTTCTTGGTGTTCTCTCATTTGGTCTCGAAGTGCCTTATTCTCGTTTTCCATTTCTTCCATCCTTTTCAAAACGGCTGTGAGAGCGTCGTCGCCTGCATTGTTAACAACGTTGTGAGTAATACTTGTCGTTGTGGGTGGAGGAGAAGGTTGATCGTGTTGCTCGTCCGCTGATGATGCAGCACAGGTTCTTGCATTTACTGCGGCCGCGTTCCGAACGGGCTTATGGAGGACGCTGGTCAGTGTGTCAATTAGCCAGGCCTCAAGGAGCTTCTTTATCATTGGTGGTGTCTCCTCTCCCACGGATGTGGAGGCTGTCTTGCCAAGAGATTTTGTAATGCTACAGTGGGGAGAGGGTGATCCACCTTTGCCTAGGAGAGGCATTGGGCATTGTGTCCTCGTCCACTGCTTCAGAGCTTCCGTGGATGATGTCCATGAGGTTGGTTGGGGGTTACTCATTATTCTCGTTCTTCCTTCTCCGTTACCTGTCATGTTAGATATATGCATGCAGAGAGAAGAAGATTCTTGTTATGTTGTTGTTTTTGTTTTGTTTTGTTTTTTACGTCAGTGACTAGTATCGGTCGTAGATCTAGAAGAAACTAAAAGACTTAGCTAGAAAATTCCCACAGGCGGCGCCAAATTGTTTGACCAAAAAAGTATGACTTCCGGTTTAACTATTAAATTTATGTATTAATGTGTTAAAGCTAGTTAAGGATAATAACTTTAGATGCTAATCTCGAAAACGTGCAAGAGATGGGGGCAGATCCAGTAAATGCTTGATGACAATAAGTGCAAAATACGCTTAAAGCATGAACATTAATGGAAATATAACTAACAATAAATGTCATATAAGTAAATAGGAAGAATGATTCACCCAATAATGGATGGATTGGACGAATATTTCTCCTGACAATGATGATTGACAGAAAGGTCCAAGATTCGGATGAACAATCTTCGGATCTGGTGGAAAGGTGGAGAATAATATGAACAAGAATCTTTATCAAAAGGTAATCTTTGTATTTTTTACAAGGAAGAGAGAATCTTCTTCTCTAAATTGCTCTTATCAAAATGCAATCATCCCTCTCCTTTCTTTTTCTTTGCCCTTATATATTCAACACATATTTCTAGTAAATCTTAATAGTACAAATGTCAGGAATATTCACTAGAATATTTTTTCTAATATCCTACTCTAAAAACTAGTCGTTATTGTCTTTTACGTCGTGCTTGATCTTGATCATTATTGATACCTCGACTACTAATTTTGCTACCTTCCGGTCGACCTTGACCAATTCTTCCCTTAATGTCATGTTAGACCAAAATACTCTTAGGCCATTTTTTGGCCCATACAAAAGGTAGGAGACAAAACACAATCAAAGGCAGCAACCAGGATAAATCCAAAAAAAAAAAAAGAGAGATAGATAGTACTTATTTCACTTTGCAAGTTGAAGGATGCTTAGCTTGCCTTGTTGGAGTTGATGTTACATTGAAGTCAAATCTGTTGCCTATATTTTATTATTATCTGTATATCTCCTTGATTTTCTTTTGAATAAAATAATATGAAGTCGTTGAAAAATATGCCTCAAGCGGAGCAATAAAGTCATGATGAGGTGCCTTTTAGTCAGCGCACGTGCCATGTTTTATGTTTTCTAGCGGCCTACTAATTGTTTAACCCTTGTAATTACTGATGTACGTACTCATCAAGGCGCATATAAGACTGTTGGTCGATTTGATTAGAAAATAAGTTATTCCAAGATTAGTTGATTTTTATTCAATTTTCATAATAAAGACAAAAATAATATTATAATTTTAAAATAATTAATTACAATATTAATTATATCATGATTTTATCTCAATTAAATATAAAATAAATTTATTTTAAATTTAATTGCAAGATTAATTATACTTATCCCTCGTACCAAACGAGCCCTTAGGAGTATTTTGATTTGAAGATAAGTTATGCTGGAACTATGCTAGAATTAGTTATGCTGATATTAGCTATGTTGGTTTATTTCTTATTGACGGTTTGGTATGTTGTATTAATACTGAAATTGTCAATTTTACTGTTTTATCTTGGAATTATTATTCCACCTTATGACAGATATAAATTATCTCGGTGCTATTTATAATCCTTAAATAACTTATCCTAGAATTAATATCCAAACAAGAAATAAGACGGTACTAAATTTTTATTCTAAAATTATTTTTATTTATCCATGACACTAAACAACCCCTTAATATTATTCATACATGAACCAAACCCTTTTTCTGAACACAATTCTTATGTGTTGAGTTACCTTGAAAGTTCAACATTATTTTTTTAGGTTTTTGGCTAAACATGATTTAATGCTTAACGCTTAATGACAATATAGTATTCGAAAAGAACATTTGCTTACTTTGAAACTACGATTATATAGTGACCCTGTCAACTTAATTATATGATCATTTGTAAGACGCTTTCGTTTTTTTTTTTAATTTTCCTTATTCTCATATAAAACTTAACGTATTCTTTCATCATTTTTCAGTGTTCTTTTTTATTCCAATTTTTTCTACAAATGTGTGATAAAAGCCTACCATGCATTGGATTATGGATATGAGTTAATCGATCTTGAATATATTAAACATCTATTGAAGGAGACTAACTTATTTTTTGTTTCAGTAGACTCAGGTTTAATTTCAGTTAAATTAAAGAAGCAATTTGAAGAAGATTCGACTTGCCCACATCTATCTTCAGATTGTCATAACTGTTACGATATACTATTAACCATGCGATTTGATTATAGTATTATGTTTTATTTTTTTTAGAACAATTATTTATTTATTTATTCAATTCAATGAAATCTTAACTTAAATAGACCGTTTGTTCATATGTGTACCCTTTACTTATATAGTAGACAATATTGTGTATGGAGCTTTTGCTCATGCGCGGAAGATTAAATTATCGGTTCTTATAAGTTATAAAGTTATTGTTCACAATCAAAGATGAAACTGGGCAAAGTATTTTGATGATTGTAGCATAAGATTAAAATATAATCTATCTTGATTATGGGAATGGTTCAGTTCCAACTTCTTATGCTAGTACATTTTTGTGTATTGGACGTACCAAGTAGAGATAAGTGTTTTTGTGCTGAAGATATAAAACTACCTCTATAGCTCATTGAATGTTCTTATACTCTTAATCTTGATATGATTGTTATGATCAATGTGCTTCGTTCATTATTTTGATTTATTAAAAGGTACGACTCAACTGCGAGTTAATGTATTCCTGGTAAATTGGATAATGGCAAAGTGCATTTGTAAAATAACAATTAGTTGATATAATCCGTGTCTTGACCTTGAGATTGATGATACCCCTTTATGGATGCTTATAAGTTTTCATGTGAAAACCCTACAGGTGGATTTTGTATCCGTCACATGAAATAAGTTAAGCGGAAGTATAAAAGATTAAATTAGTCGATGAATTAAATTGTCAGTAATTTAATTTATTTGATTGGTATCTGTAATCTTATCATGGGGAGTTAAATAAGTTTTTAATGAATGATTTCGAAATTAAACAGAGGAGTGCAATTACATTTTTCTAGTGGAATAAATTGTAATTTATTGTGGTAGGATTAATTCATTCATATTCCGAATTAATACCACAATAGGAAGCCTCATTATTAAATTTGTGGTCCCTGTTGTGCCTGAATATTCTAGAACAAGGAAATTAAAAGGAAAAATAATATCCTTGGTGGGTTAGGAAAATGCTACGCGTTTTTTGCTAGGATTTACCCTAAAAAACGTGTGTATATAAAGAAAGCTATTCAACCCTAAGGATGATTCATTCTTTTAGCCGAATACTTGCCACTCAAGTATTACGTTCATAGAACTTCAGGATACACAGCAGAAGATCGTAGACCTAGAGAGCACGGACGCTATTGAAGACTTGTGCAACAGCTTCAAAAGTTTAGTGTTACAATCTCGTATTTGATTATGTTTGTCTAGTTTACATGTGAGAATATGATCTTGGGTGCTTGCTTCCGCTGCGTTTATATGCATATTTTCTATCAATTGGCATCAAGAGCCGTCTTACATCTAACTAGATAATGTAATACTTCATGAAACAGAAACCCTAGAATTGGTGTTGTTTTTGAATGCATGTTTGTCATGTTAGAAACAATGATGTTTTATGAAAAACGAGATTGATTATGTTGTTTATGATTTCTGGAATCACGAATATTGTTAGAATCAGTATAAATAATATGTTACTTCATGAAACAGAAACCCTAAATTGGTGTTGTTTTTGAATGCATGTTTGTCATGTTAGAAACAATGATGTTTTATGAAAAACGAAATTGATTATGCAGTTTATAATTTTTGAAATCACGGATATTGTTAGAATCAGTATAAATAATATGTGATATGATCGTATCTGATTTTATTTTGAAACCCTAAAACGACAAAACCGATTTTACCGAATGGTCATAGTTTTGGAATTCTGAATTTTTTTTTGACGAACTCCGATTGACCTGAAATTTGGTAGGTTCATCGGAAACGGTCCACTGAATAATACACACGGCTTTGCCGTGATCAAGGGCCTTTTTTGGCCATTTAGGGTCGTTTAGATGGATTTTTGGGCGTTAGTCTGTTTTCGGAAAAAATTTTGTTAACGAAAATTTTTTATTTTAACAAATAATGGTGTTAGGGTTCATTCTCTATGGTCTCCATTGTATGTAGCAGTAATATAATGAGTTTATGTGTTGACATAGGTCTTCCTCCCCATCAGATAGATTCATTATGGTTAATTACTGTGTTGTAATCCCTAGTTAATTGATAACTTGTCTTGACTCTCCAACTGAGTTACACGTTGGTTCAATGGAACTAGGGATAATTTAATGTGATATCTACCTAATATAAATTATCAGTTTACTCTCCATCTGAGTTGGTTCTGGTTTTTATGGGGTAATATATCTGGCATGACTCATATATTTTGCATGAATAGTTAAGTTTCCCTATCGAACCTAACTGTTCGGTAAGCATGGTTTTATGTGTGATGTGTGGTTTGAATTTTATTATTCTTTCAGCATATCTAATGATCTATTTGATGTTTATAGCTCCCAGATTACTCATGTCTTCTTTCAATCCACTTACCATTATTCTGAACCAAAACAAGTTAGAGGGTCCGAATTATGTTGACTGAAAACGAAACTTGGATATTGTCCTAACTGCTGAAGGTTACAAATTTGTGCTGATTAATGAGTGACCAGAAAAACCTAGAGAGGATGCTTTGGAAGACCAGATTAAGGCTTATGATAAATGGGTTAAGGCTGATGAAATGGCGCGATGTTACATTCTTGCCTCCATGGCGAATGTTTTGCAACATCAACATCAGTCAATGGGGTATGCGTACGATATGCTTGAAAATCTCAAAGAGATGTTCGGAAAGCAAAATCGTGCGGCTAAGCAGACAGCCATGAAAGCCCTTTTGAACACTAAGATGGCTGAAGGATCTTCCGTTAGGAAACATGTACTTGACATGATGAGTCTTATGAATGAACTCGAGGTACTTGGAGCTGTGATTGATAAGGAATCTCAAGTTGAGATGGTTTTGCAGACTCTACCTGACAATTTTCAGCAATTTCGCTTGAACTACAATATGAACAAAATAGATTTGTCACTGGCGAAATTGTTGAATGAGCTGCAGGCGGCAGAGTCCATTATCAAGCAATAAGCCCCTGCTGTGGTAATGATTGTTGAGAAAGGTTCAGTTCCTAAGCCGAAAGGCAGACAGAAAAAGAAAAAGGCTCGCAAGGTTGTGGCACCCGGAGGTGCTGCTGGTGGTGTAAGCAAGACTAAGGGCAAGTGTTATCACTGCAAGCAGCCTGGGCACCACAAGAAACAATGTCCCGCCTATCTGGCTAAGATGAATAAACAAGGTAATTCATATTTAAATGTCGTTGAAACTTGTTTAGCGGCTGTTTCTACCATGTCATGGTGTGTAGATTCGGGAACCACTAATCATATCTGCACTTCTTTGCAGGGGTTTCAGGAAACGCAACGGCTAAGTGAGAATGAAGTTTGCGTTTTTCAAGCCAATGGCGAATCAGCACCAGCTTTAGCATTAGGATATATTAGAGTTGAGTTTAGTAATGATAGAATTTTGAATTTAAAAGACGTTTTATATGTACCTTCCATTAGAAGGAATTTGCTTTCAGTTTCGAGATTAATGGATGCTGGTTATAATGTCTTTTTTGTTAATAACTCTGCTATTATTAAGTACAATAGACTTTTTATCTACACTGCTTCCAGAGTACATGATCTGTTTATACTTGATATTTCTCCTGGTGTGCTACAACCGAAAGAGCTAAATAACGTTGACCTGCCACGTAAAAGGAAGCGTATTTCTGAATTGAGTCAAACTTATTTATGGCATTTACGTCTAGGTCATATAAATCTAAATAGGATCTCAAGATTGGTTTCTGATGGACCCCTGAGTTCATTGAAAGTGGAGGCACTACCAACCTGCGAATCCTGTTTAGAAGGAAAAATGACCAAGAGAACCTTCCCTTCAAAAGGAAATAGAGCCAGTGATAAGTTAGAATTAATCCATTCCGATTTGTGTGGACCTATGAATATACAAGCAAGAGGTGGTTTTGAGTATTTTGTGACTTTCACAGATGACTACTCTAAATACGGATATATTTATTTGTTGCGCTGTAAGTCTGAGTGCTTTGAGAAATTCAAAGAATTTAAGACAGAAACGGAGAAACGACATGATAAACATATCAAATCATTGCGATCTGATCGCGGTGGTGAATACCTTTCTGCAGAATTTATTAGATACTTATCAGATTGTGGAATAACATCTCAATTATCTGCTCCAGAAACACCACAACAAAATGGTGTAGCAGAAAGAAGAAATAGAACCCTTATGGAAATGGTCAGATCAATGTTGAGTTATTCCGACCTGCCCTCATCCTTTCGGGGATATGCTTTAGAAACAGCTAATTACATTCTAAATTTGGTTCCTTCCAAATCAGTACCTTCAACTCCAACAGAATTGTAGACTGGGCACAAACCTAGTCTACGGCATATTCGAGTTTGGGGTTGTCCAGCACATGTGTTGAAAGGGAAAACAGATAAATTGGAATCGAGGACAGAGGTGTGCGTTTTTATTGAATATCCAAAAGGAACAAAGGGAGGTTTATTTTATTGTCCAAAAGAAAAGAAGGTGATTGTTACAACAAATGCCAAATTTCTGGAAGAGGATTATTTAATAAACCATGTTCCTAGAAGAAAACTTGTTTTACAGGAATTGAGCAAAGAAATAACAAAAAATCCATCTCCAAAACATATCCCGGCAGCCAATATTGATTACCACTGCGTTCTCGTAGTGGGAGGAATATCAATAGGCAAGAGGACACACAAGAGGCATTGCCCGACATCTCGCTGCCCCAAAGCAGTAGGAGTAATGTTGAGCAACCTGCAATTGAAGAAGAAGCTCATGAAATCCTGGCACCACAAGGTGAGGAGAATAACGTTGAGCACCCAGTTCTTCACGATGATGTCGTGGACGAAAATGCACCTGTAGTGTCTCATCATAGTGGGAGAATTATTAGAAAACCGTCTCGGTATGTACTCTTGGGAGAATCTTACAATAGGATCCCTGAAGAGACTAATACAGAACCTCTAAATTACGACGAAGCACTACAGGATATAGATGCTAAAAAATGGATTGGTGCTATGAAATCTGAAATGGAGTCTATGTACTCCAATCAAGTCTGGGATCTTGTGGAACCACCTGCGAGAGTCAAACCTATTGGCTGTAGATGCATCTATAAGAAAAAGAGAGGAGTGGATGGAAAAGTGCAAACTTTTAAAGCAAGGCTTGTTGCGAAAGGGTTTACTCAGAAAGAAGGGATCAATTATGAGGAAACCTTTTCACCGGTAGCCACGCTTAAATCAATAAGAATCCTCTTATCTATTACTGCTCATTATGATTATGAGATCTGGAAAATGAATGTCAAAACGACTTTCCTTAATGGAAGTCTTGATGAGTGCATTTATATGGCACAACCAGACGGTTTCAAGAAAAGCAGTGATGAGCACATGCTGTGTAAGTTGAACAAATCCATTTATGGATTGAAACAGGCATCTAGAGCATGGAACACTTGTTTTGACAAGTCGATTAAGACTTTCGGTTTTGATCAATGTGAAAACGAGTCTTATGTCTATAAAAATGGGATGGAGAAAAAGTAGCATTTTTGGTACTGTATGTAGACGATATCTTGCTCATAGGAAATAATGTGGGCATGTTGAATTCAGTCAAGGAGTGGTTGTCCTCACATTTTGATATGAAGGACTTGGGAGAAGCAGCTCATATCCTTGGGATCAAGCTCACGCGAGATCGCAAGCAAAGGATATTAGGCTTGTCTCAAGCACTTTATATTGATACTATCCTCGCCAGATTTAGCATGCAAGATTCCAAAAAAGGATTCCTTCCTTTTAGGCATGGAATCTCTCTGTCCAAGGATCAGTCTCCCAATACGGCTGATGAGATAGAGAAGATGAAGGTGGTCCCTTATGCTTCTGCTGTAGAGAGTCTTATGTATGCAATGCTATGTACTAGACCTGACATCTGCTTTGTTGTTGGCATAGTTAGCAGATTTCAGTCTAATCCTGGGAAAGAACATTGGACTGCCGTTAAGCATATAATCAAGTACCTGAAAAGGACTAGGGATTATATGTTGGTTTTTCACTCAAGCGATCTTGTACCCATTGGGTATACAGACTCAGATTTCCAGTCAGATAGAGATTCTAGAAAATCTACCCCAGGACATGTGTTTACCTTAGGAGGAGGAGCCATAACTTGGAGGAGTATTAAGCAATCATGTGTTGCTGATTCCACCATGGAAGCCGAATATGTGGCTGCCTCTGAGGCTGCCAAGGAAGCTGTTTGGCTCGGGAACTTCCTGAAAGAGCTTGGTGTTGTCCCTTCAGTACAAGCACCAATTATACTTTATTGTGATAATAGTGGTGCGGTTGCAAACTTGAAGGAACCACGAAGCCATAAGAGGAGTAAACATATTGAGCGTAAATATCATTTAATTCATGACATTGTTCAGAGGGGAAGGGTAAAAGTTTTGAAGATTGCATCAGCGGACAATTTGGCAGACCCGTTTACCAAAAGCTTGCCGCAGAAGACTTTTGACAAGCATGTAGAAGAAATGGGTATTAGAGTTGTAGATGCATGGTTATGAGTCTAAGTGGGAGATTGTTAGGATATACTATTAACCATGCGGTTTGATTATAGTATTATGTTTTATTTTTTTTGGAATAATTGTTTATTTATTTATTCAATCCAATGAAGTCTTAATTTAAATAGATCGTTTGTTCATATGTGTGCCCTTTACTTATATAGTAGACGATTTAGTGTATGGAGCCTTAGCTCATGCGCGGAAGATTAAATGTTGGTTTTTATAAGTTATAAAGTTAATGTTCACAGTCAATGATGAAAATGGGCAAAGTATCTTGATGATTGTAGCATAAGATTAAAATATAATCTATCTTGATTATGGGAATTGTTCAGTTCCAACTTCTTATGCTAGTACATTTTTGTGTATTGGACGGACCAAGTAGAGATAAGTGTTTTTGTGCTGAATATATAAAACTACCTCTCTAGCTCATTGAATGTTCTTATACTCTTAATCTTGATATGATTGTTATGATCAATGTACTTCGTTCATTATTTTGATTTATTAAAAGGTACGACTCAACTGCGAGTTAATGTATTCCTGGTAAATTGGATAATGGCAAAGTGCATTTGTGAAATAACAATTAGTTGATATAATCCGTGTCTTGACCTTGAGATTGATGATACCCCTTTATGGATGCTTATAAGTTTTCATGTGAAAACCCTGCATGTGGATTTTGTATCCGTCACATGAAATAAGTTAAGCGGAAGTATAAAGGATTAAATTAGTCGATGAATTAAATTGTCAGTAATTTAATTTATTTAATTGGTGTCTGTAATCTTAACATGGGGAGTTAAATAAGTTTTTAATGAATGATTTCGAAATTAAACAGAGGAGTGCAATTACAGTTTTCTAGTGGAATAAATTATAATTTATTGTGGTAGGATTAATTCATTCATATTCCGAATTAATACCATAATAGGAAGCCTCGTTATTAAATTTGTGGTCCCTGCTGTGCCTGAATATTCTAGAACAAGAAAATTAAAAAGAAAAATAATATCTTTGGTGGGTTAGGAAAATGCTACACGTTTTTTGCTAGGGTTTACCCTAAAAAACGTGTGTATATAAAGAAAGCTATTCAACTCTAAGGATGATTCATTCTTTTAGCCGAATACTTGCCACTCAAGTATTACGTTCATATAACTTCAGGATACACAGTAGAAGATCGTAGACCTGGAGAGCACGGACGCTATTGAAGACTTGTGCAACAGCTTCAAAAGGTTAGTGTTACAATCTCGTATTTGATTATGTTTGTCTAGTTTACATGTGAGAATATGATCTTGGGTGCTTGCTTTCGTTGCGTTTATATGCCTATTTTCTATTAATAACTTCTAAGGTTAAGATTCGTGATATACCAATGAAATTTTAATGGATTATCATCATATATTTATATAGATGGTTACATGCTATGGGAATTAGGAATTTTAAATTAGCAAGATCAAATTGGTGGGGTATGACAAAATTGAACGAGTAATATAATGGGTATGAAGAAATTAAATTTTCTAATGCAATTGGTGTGATAATGCTTAGATATAAATAAAAAAAGACTTGAACATGCTTATAGACTTTTAATATATCAATATAGCAACCTCTCCTTTTTTATTATTATTAAAAATACATCCTTAGTTTTGTTACGAAAATAGCGATATAAAGGAGGTAAAGATAATGTTCCAAACTACAAAGGAACCGAGTATTATAAAAGCAAATCTAGAGGGATGTCTTAAAAATATTTGTGTAATTTTTTTCAACTATTTAATCTTAAAATAGATGCCCATTTTAATGTAATGTATACATTTTCAAAAGTAAGACATGCCGTTATTGATGAATATTTCAAAAGTCAAATACATTTTTAGATACAAAAAAAAAAAAAAATTAACCTGCGTATGCGGTCTGTACAAATTATTTTGACCTGCTTGTCTCTAAGTTTTCTTTACCTTTTCTACATTTTAAAAAAAATTATTAAAAATAAAATAGATAATAGCACTTTTGGTCCCTAATTATATTAAACTCGTATTTTGGTCTTTGTGATGTATTTGTTAGGACCGAAAAAATCAGGTGTCATGCGGAAGCTAGAAAAACAAACTTTGAAAGACGATAAATCAGATAACAAAGGAGAAATATACCAAAAGAGACACGATTATTTAACGTGGTTCGGTCAATTGACCTATATCCGCTGCGGAAATGAGCAATCCATTATATAAAAAGAGAGTATAAATTATTGAGAACAACCTCATGAAGAGGCAAACACAAGTGACACACTACACTTGTACCGTAAAGTTCTCCCCCTAAACAAGATTCTCAAACCACATATAGCTACATTATGGATGCTACTGAATGAGAAGGAAGGATCCTCAATTTATAGAAGTTTAAAACTTTTTCCTTCAAGAAAAAAGACTAGCCAAACATGGAAAAATTATATTTTTTTTCGTAAAAGGAAAAATCAATTATAATAAATATGTTATCCTTCCTTCAAGAAATAGGAAATTAAATACGGCAAAAAAATAAAAAATCAAAACAAATACTTAACAGCATGGCTACGCACAATAACCTTCAATTAATTGTAATGAGCACCTTTGATTCCCATGGTTGTGCACTTTCACAGATTTAATGAATTATTGACTGCTAAACTTTTTTTGATTATCCATATGTATGTTAGATTTGTGTTGTCGCTGTATATTTTTTTAGGATAATTAGCACTACAAATTGTCAAAATATAAAATATTTCCTCTATTAAAGGGACCAAAAGTACATACTTGAATTAATTAAAGATTAAATGTGCTTAGCCAAGGATCATTAGTTCTTTGATTTGCTCTTATGTACGAGTTAGAATGCTAGACGCTTACACACTCGCGTTCTTGAACTGCCTTATTAGTTCTTAATATACTACTCCTAGTTATTAAGAGTGTCGGTGAAATTACAAGTAATTACAGTTGAAAAATAAGATGAAGAAAATAAATAAATATTCTTCAGGTTAAGGTGCGGATATTTCGTTCTCTTTAAAAAGATTCAAGCCCACTACGGTAGTATCTTCACTAGTCCAACAGTAATACTCTTGACTCGTCCTCCAGGATACAACAGGCCGACAACGTCGTATGACTCGAACAAACTCTGGACAAGCTGCTGAGTCCAAAGCTCCACCAAAACGAACACCTTCCTTCAACGAAAAAATTATTCTCTTTTGTAGAGAATAAGTTGGAGACCTAGATTTTCTCCTTTTCTCAACTCTCATTTTCACTATATCAACCACATTTTTCATGCATATTGCAACATTTTCTCTTTCACAACACAAGGAAGAAACACCACTATTTATGTTGAATCTCATCCATAAAATAAATAATAAGGTAGTGGAATAATAAAATTGGAGAACATGGTTGGTGTTTATAAAATTTAATCTTTAGTGGGTAATTAGTGGTAGATCATGGCATTAGTGGTTTCATGAGTTACACCAAAGTAATGACCACTTTCGTGCCAATTAATAACCACTATCTCATGAGAAATAATGCACTTTAATATTATAATTTTAATATTAAAATGCACTAACACCAATATACCCCCATTCATTTTAATATTATAATAAGAGAGTTTACTAGTTGAAGGGAGACTATTACGCATAATGAAAGTGTGCTCTGCGTTGAACCTCCGCTTCGTAAAACAATGCTCTCTATTCCAAAGTCAGTAGTGGTCTCAGACTTTAATTATGACCGCTTTAGGGAAATAAAGTATCACTGCTTATACTTAATAATCAAGATGTTGACATGAGTGGCCAACATATTACGGCCTTGTGCTATCCCGGTTATCATGAGCATTTTTGAGAATAAGCCCAATTCTCATATGAAGCGGCATACTTCCATTCTCACATAGGTGAAATCTGTCAAGGGTGCTCCTGTAACTCTAACACACCACTCATACGAGCTACAGATTTTCATTAAGAGATAATAAAAGTCAACCTCGCAAATTATTACAGGATAAATGCACTCACACCATAGGAATGAAATAATAATAAATATAATAATACATTTCAAAACAAGCCATCATATAATTCGTTCTTCCTATTGAACTTGGTTATAGAATCTCTAGTCCGGTTGAGTTTCCTCATACATGACTTGTGAATTTATGGGCTTCAATCTCATCCCCTTCGATGTGCTCCAGACTATTTCTCTTGCTAAGGCCTTAATCAATGGATCTGCAAGATTATCAAAAAATTTAATATAATCAATATTAATAGTACCATGTCAAATATGATCTCATAGTACTGTGTTTTCTTATTATAGGTCTGGATTACCGTTGTAATAACGGTTTTGTACTCTACCAATAGCAGCGGTGCTATGACAAATAGGAGGAATTGATTTTTCAAAATAAGAAATTTTAAATAATAAATCTCTCAACCAATTCGCTTCTTTACTAACTGAAGCTATCAATTAGTTCAGCCTCCATGATAGAGTTAGCAATTATTGTTTGCTTTTTTGTTTCTAACAAATAGTACCACCTCCCAAAGTAAAAGTATACCTGTAGTAGAGTAGGAATCACCAGATAAAGTGTTCCAATCTCATAACTCTTGTTATGGCATGCCAATATTAATTACCTGGCTTGCTTGTAAACATGCTAATTAGTCCTACTGCATATACAATATTTTGCCAAGGGCAATCAGTCACATATTCTCAACCTTCCAATTAAGCTAGCATATTCCTTTTGGTTTATCATATCATTGTCACTTTTTACAGGAAACAAATGAACACGTGCATCAAAAGGAGTTACAACATGCTTGCAATCAATAAACTTATTATTTTTTTTCAAAATTTTCGAAACACAATGTGACTGGTCAAGAAAAATTCCATCACATGTTCCAGTAATATTCATTCCAAGAATAAAATTTGCCTCACCCAAATCTTTCACATCAAATTTGCCTCACACCTTCATTATGCATAATAATCTCTCTTCAATTGGTAAACGCTCTTATTTTACTATTAAAATAAGTGGGGGAATGTTGGTGTTAGTGCATTTTAATATTAAAATTATAATATTAAAGTGTATTATTTCTTATCAGGTAGTGATTACAAATTAACAAGAAAGTGCTGATTACTTGGGTATAACTCATGAAACCATTAATGACATGATTTACCACTAATTACTCAGTAAAGATTAAATTTTGTAACTACAAACTATGTTCTACAATTTTATTATCCACTACCTTATTATTTATTTTATGGAAGAGATTCTACACCTATAAATAGTAGTGTTTCTTCCTTGTGTTGTGGAAGAGAAAATGTTGTAGTATGCATGAAAAAATGTGGTTGATATAGTGAAAAAGAGAGTTAAGAAAAGGAGAAAATCTAGGTCTCCAACTTATTCTCTACAAAAGAGAATATTATTTTCGTTGAAGGAAGGTGTTTATTTTGGTGGAGCTTTGGACTCAACAGCTTGTCCAGAGTTTGTTCGAGTCATACGACGTTGTCGAGCTGTTGTATCCTGGAAGGGACAAGTCAAGAGTATTACTGCTGGACCGGTGAAAATACTAGTGCAGTAGGCTTGAATCTCCTTAAAGAGAGCGAGTTATTCGTACCTCAACTTAAAGAATATTTATTTATTTTTCTTTGTCTTATTTTTCAACTGTAATACTTGTAATTACACCGGCAAAGAGAATGTTGGCTAATTTTCTTATTTGGTTTTGATGACCAGTCTTCCTAAGATCTAAGTAGTATATTTACCAAACCCTGAAAATTAATTGTGTAATGAGTGGCCTATTGCTGTGTTCAACGAATGAAAGACAAAACTCTTTTTAAGAAATCATTTTCATCCTATTTCTACATCTACAAAGTGAGTTGTAGATTTTTCCTTCTTTGACTTTAGAAAATTATAACCACACTCACATTCTTATATTCATGCATGTGTTAAAACAAACTTTCTCCGAAATTACTCATCTAAATTAAAAGTTGGGAAAATGTTTCAACCACCAACCGTTAAACTGATGCAGACTGATCTCAAATTCAGTTTGAAGCTAACTTTGGCCATTTGCTTAGAGAAGCAAATGTAGCAGCAGATTTCTAGGCAAAAGATGGAGCCTGTGGAAACAGCCAACTTATGCAGAAGTTGAAGTTCCTTTTCGTTTAGCAACAACTACCAACAAATCAAGATTTGGCACAGATTTTCCTCTTTTAGATTCGGAAGAGCAAAGTACTACTTCCTTGTTTCAGTGTATGTGAAAGTGTTTGGTTAGGCATAAAATTTATTTTAAAAAACACACTTTTGGAATGTATGATCATTAGAAAATCATACCAATATTTTTGTGGCAATAAAATCATATTATTATGAGTAAAAAAGAAGAAGTTTAAAATAAAATTATTTTAAACATAAAAGGTGCACTAAAAAAGGAAAAAGTAACAAACAGATGAAATAATTGTTCAGCCAGATTCTGAAACTTGACGGAGATTTAAACGGATGTATATTCTTGTTCATTGAATAAAATTCGGTCCTAACAAGCTCAACAAGGAGTTTATCGGGGAAAAAGACCGTTAAATATTCATTCATATAATTTCTTTTTTCTTTTTGTCATTTACTAGAGGTACAGCGTAATGTTTTCTTTGCTTCTTTTCCCTGAGCAGATTGTTTTCTTGGAACGAACAAAATAATACAACTTTATTCTACATGATGCACTTAATGTTCGCACTAAATTAAATAAATTAAATTCTTAAGAAAATTAATTACAAAATTGAGGTGAAAATATATATTAAGTTACTATTGTTAAAGGATAAAGATTTATACAATCAAACAGAACTAAAAATAGAAAGGGGCAAAAGAGGGAAAAGAAAGAAAGAAGTAGCTTGGAAATAGGAGTCTTGGTGGAAGAGATGAGACTCATCCATCATTCCCAATTTAATACTCCCAACAAAAAAGACATAAAAGCAAACATCAGCACTTTGTTGCCACACAACATTATTTTTAAGAATATTACATAATCATAATTCATACTCCCTCCCGTCCAATTTAAGTAATTGTTTGGTCTTTTTTAAGTCTACAATATTTAATTTTTTTATATATTAAAAAAAATTAACTATCTTCTTTTTAAATTTGTCCTTAGAGTAAAGGGTTTAAAATAATTTGTTATATTTTTAAGGAGCAAATTAAAATTAATATATAATTAATTTTATTATTAATTAATATTAAAAGATGATTTATTAATATGTAAAAAGTCAGTTTAAAGTGGACGTGAGGGAGTAGTATTATATTGTTTTGTGAAACAGTCTAGTAGCACTCAGGTTTATGGATTAGGCCACGCGTTGCTTCCTTTCTCCAGCTTAGAAGCCTCCTATGAAACCTCCTCTTAATCCTCCTCAAATTTCCGCTCTTTATAACAACGCTCCGCATACTCTTTTTTTCCACTCAACTCAATATCCCCTCCAACTTTGAATTCTTGAAATTCCATTCCGCCGTCTTAACAAATTATATATCTTGTTTCACTAAATTAAATATCAAATTTAATGGCATCACCACAAGAGAATTGCACTACACTTGATTTGATAAGGCAGCATCTTCTTGATGATGTTGCTTTTGTGGATTATTACTGCTCCGAAACCGAAACTACCATCCTTTATTCCCAAAGCTCGGCCTCCTCTTCTGAATCTTTAAGCTCCATTGCTTCTGAGCTCAGTAACGACACTTTTTCCTTTGAAGCCAATACAACTCAAACTTCCAATCTTGATATCTCAAGTTTCTTTAACAATTCCAAAACAGAGTTTGATAGCTTCGAGTTTGAGACAAAACCAAATGTGTCCGCTGCCCGTATTAGTTTAAATTCTCCGAAGCAAACGAGCTTCAAAGAACGCAAGCCTTCTCTTAACATTGCGATACCAATGAAGCAGCAGGAGGTTGTTCAGAAAGTGGAAGTAGTTCCAACCGAGAAGAAGCATTACAGAGGAGTTAGGCAACGGCCTTGGGGAAAGTTTGCAGCGGAGATTCGTGACCCGAACCGAAAGGGTACTCGGGTTTGGCTAGGAACCTTTGACACTGCTATAGAGGCGGCTAAGGCATATGACAGGGCGGCGTTTAAGCTTAGAGGCAGTAAAGCAATAGTGAATTTTCCTCTTGAAGTTGCAAACTTTAAGCAACAAGATAATGAGATTCCACAGTCGGCGAACTCAGGCCGGAAAAGGATGAGAGAGACGGAGAATGAGGAAATAGTGATCAAGAAGGAAGTAAAAAGAGAAGAAGAAAGAGTCCCGGCGGCAGCGGCATCTCCATTAACTCCATCAAGTTGGTCGGCGATTTGGGAGGGTGAAGATGGAAAGGGTATTTTTGAGGTGCCGCCACTATCACCATTATCTCCACATATGACCTACTCTCCGCTTGTCATGATATAAATCAATAATGGATAAGGAGTATATAATTTGGGATGTTAGTATTTGGATATAAATATGCACCTGACTGTGAAGAAAGTCTGAGGTGAAATCAAGAATTAAGATTAAGATTCAATAGAAGATGTAGAACAGTAGAGTAGGCCAGGGATGTGTCTTTGGGTCTTTAATCTTTTCCGATTTTATTGATTTAGCGTTATTTCATGTAAATACGCTCTGAGTTTAACAATTTGTTCGATTCATTTTATGAAGTAATTCAATTTAAAGCCAGTTTGGAAGACTTAAAAATTTCTACTCATGAAAACAGATCTCTCTGAACCACGACTTCAATTACTAGTTGGACATAATCCTTACAAAATAGATGAATCTTTGATTTTCACAGCTTAATTACCCTTTTAAAAGATGATACGATCCGGCCTAGCATTCATAACATAAAATCCTTTACAAAGAAGATATCAATGCCTTGGAATGCTACAAAAGGTTACTAATCAAGGTTGAAGCTACAGTCTGCATGTGGCATTATCGTGTAATAATAAATAGGTACTCTAAAATTGTTTACCTTAAAAATGGATAATAATTGAATTTATACGCGATTTTAAGAACAAGTGGATCAAATTCAATACAAGTGATCAAGAATGTTAGATAGGCAAAATAAAGATAAGATAAATAATCAAACCAGTTGTGACGTTGAATCCGGGCTCGGATTTAGGCTTAACAATAGTTTCGCCTTCGACCAAACCCTCAATTTGAAACCAAATATATGTAAGAGCTATGGTTAAAATAAGAACTTTTCAATAACTAAGAAGCAGAGAAACAAGTTTTAATTATCTTGATATACGTGTTACAACGTGCTTATTGAAATAAAACTTCCCCCTTATATAGTAGGGGAATTTGACCCCTAATCCAATTCTAAAAAAGGTAAAAATCCTCTTTTTTAGTCGATTACTGATTTGCTACCGATGTCTGGTGAGATTCGTGCTGTGATATCCGGTGGGATGCGGATATTACAGCCCTCTGTTAATTGTGTGTAACTGCTTTCGTGCTTTCCGAGGTCTCGGAGCTCGTTCCGGGATCGTGGAAGTATTGTCTTATCAAGCCCGATGGCAAGCACTCCATTCTGGCCTTAGTACGAGGTGTTCAGGTTACCCCTGGTTTTAGCCGTATACAGATAGTCCCCTCGTTTCCTAGAGAGTAGGTTTGCCGAAACGATGGGAGACGATAGATGAACCCCGATTTCTTCCTTCGCACGTTACAACCGAGATGACGGATAAGTCGAAACGTCCCATCAGTCGCGTCGTTCTACTTCGTACACGCGTTCATCGGCTGGTTGCCTTCAAATGCGAAACGTCGCGTATTCTTCCTATAAAAGTTTGACCCTTTGTACTTCTTCTACTTTCCTACCCAAACTTCCACCTTCGGACCTACTAGCGATTACCAAGTTTTTCGAATCTTTATATCTTCATATTTGGTCTTTAAATCTTCACAATTGTTCTCAGGTTTTGATTCGCTCAAATTACACCTTAATAATAGTGTAAGCGGTCGATGTCAAATACAATAACCCAACAAGGTTGGGGTCGAATCCTACAGGGAATAGGTGTGAAACTATTATCTAATTAATGTAATACTTGACTAAGTCGTAATTCTATCAAGTACGTCAAATAGAATAAAGAAGTGTTGAATGTATAAGTAAACGAAAACTGAAAACTAATTTTTATAGTATGAATGTGAAAAATATGAATTTAAGAAACCAAGGTTGTGTCCCCTTTAATGTAGTAGAATGTTCTTGATATTAATATTGAATACTTTTCTTGATATGCAATTGATGTTTAATTTACTACTCAATATTTTTCAATAATTGGATAATGTATCCTCTCTACGATTCTCCCGAATACAAAAGAGTCAAGCTTAAGAGCAACCAATTAAGCGCCAAATTAAAATCTACTTATTCCTAAGCGATTTTGTTAAACAAGGTTTAAAGCCTTGAGTTTTTGTTATTTATTTCTACCAAACTCTATCTCACTTTTCCAAGATAAGATAGAGCTAATTGGCGTTCGTTAATGTTTGCAACCACTAACGATTAATTGAAGAACAAGAAATAAATAAATATCAAGCTTCCTTCGAAATCGGATTCAATATCAAGATCTCAACAACATTCCACCCATCTAGGGTTCACAACCTCAGCGTTTGAATTTAGCTACACATGCTGATAATTAAAGAACAATGAAGAGTAATTGATATCATCTTACAAAAATAGAAGGTATTTGATCCCCAAAAGCTTATAAGAATTCAAAAATAATCAATTGCCGTACTTTTTACTCTAAATTCTGACTAGAAGACTTTCACAAAACCCTATAAAACCTATTTATAGAGGCCCAAAACCCAAGGTGAATTTCGGTCTGATTTGCCCCTGTGGTAAAAATGCGGACCGCATTTCTGTCGCAGAACAGAAATGTGGACCGCAAATCATCCTCGCCTGTCGCAAACTCTACCAGAAAATTTTGCTCTTATCGCGTTTTGATTCGCGGTTCGCATGTTGATTATGCGATCGCGATATGCGATCGCATTCTCCACTATGATTTTCACCCAGAAATCTGTTTGTGTTTGCGATTTCACCTTGTCATTTCGCGGACCGCATTCCTGTTTTGCGGTCGCATTTGCGATCGCATTCTTGTCATGAAGATTGGCCTAGAGTTCTGTCTTTGTCTGCGACCTGCTTGTGGAATATGCGATTCGCATTTTCTGTTTGCGATCGCATAGTCGCACATGCGATGCTCTTACTTCTTTTCTTGTCTTCAGCTGGCTTTTTGAACTCTTTTCTGTACTTCTGAGTCCTTACACTCGATATACTGCAAATATACTAAAATTACATAAGTATCATGATAATTTGCAAGTAAAACAAGTCAAACTTTAAGCAAGTAATATCAAAATGTGCCGAAATTACCCGGCACATCAACACCCCAACTTAAACTCTTGCTTGTCCTCAAGCAACTAAAATAATACTATCCTAATCTAGACTCTACTTGTCAAACATGAGACAATACTGACCATGGACGGTGTTTGTTGTTAGTATCTCAAGTATAACTCTTTGAGTACTGTACCTTCCTTGAATCATCAATATATTCAAAGACAACCAATTAATTAGTGAACTTTAAGCCTTAACAAAGTAACTAAAGGCTACCTTCAGCTGAATACATTTATGCCGTACTCAAAGCTCAACTTACTATCAACTTAGCAATGTATGTGCCCTCACTGAAAAGAAAGTCCCACTCTCACAACATTTATCATAGCAATGCAAAGGGACTAAAGTGCAAGTACACTCACTCTCAGAACAAAATTTCAAGTGTCACCACATGGCATACCATAGGCTTGCCCTTATTTTAATTCATCACCTAGTTATAAGGACCCTCGGTTGGAGATCACATAAGGACTTTGTAAGCTTGTAATGTCGGTTTAAGGAAGGGTATGATATATTTAGATACTAGTGGCTTCTTCCTCCTTGAACACTAATTACATTCTTCTTTCTTTTAACCTTTGGTTTCTTTTCGATCCCATAGCCTTAATAGTGTTAAATTCCCACATTGGACCCACCTTGCATACCTCTCTATTCTATTCCCAAGCTCCATTATTGCCAATACATACATAACTATTTATGACAATTTCTTTTTCTCTTTCTTTTCTCTTTCTTTTTCTCTCTCTTTTTGGAACTTGGAGCTTTCATAAATTCACATGAGCACTTTGAGGTATGGGTTCCCACCTTCATTTCACAACCTTGTCCATTTCCATGTTGACCCACACCCCCAACTTAAACTTTTAGCAATGTTCTCAATGTTCAAGGAGGAACAGGTTCAAAAGAGATCATGTTTTACGAATGGGACAAGTTTGTAATGCGGAGGCCAAGGAAAAGTCTAAAAGGATCAAATAGGGTACTAGTGATATTAATTATGCATAGATAGGCTGAAAAGGCTAGAAAGGTTTCATAAATAATCAAAGAAAGCCTAAGATCATCTCTCTAACTCAGTGTACATATACTAGGCGTCGAAAAACCAACCGGGCAAGTTCTAGATGGCAGGAGTGAACACAAGAACTATCTAAACAAGGAGCTCACACACATTGGCACACACACTGTTCGGTTAACATAATTTACAACTTTAGAGTTCACATTGGTTACTCGAGGCTTTCCTCGTATATACATACACGATTCTAAGTAGACCAAGAGTTATCGAGTGAGCCTCAAATTCACATAATTGATTTGCTAACAAGGGTCAAATCTTCTCATAGATTTACATACTTAATACTCAACAAATTTACCATCCCGGTCAATATATCTCATATTCATAGGCCCGGTTCTACTATTACACCCTTGAAAAAGAACCCGGTAGAAGAAAAAACAAGGGGATTTTATTTAGGAACTTAATTTTATTCACTATTTAATTACAACAGCATATATACATAAATCTTTAATTATTACTACCTAATGTACAGTTATCAAATGTCACTAAACATGCCCAAAAATACATCAACTACACAAATACACAGATATAAGGGTACCACCCTCAACTTAAAACATGCATTGTCCTCAATGCATAAAAAGAAATATAGAGTACAAGGGGCTCCCTGGGGCGCAATTGCGCGAAGAGATGCGGTAGCCTAGGTCTCCTTTGGAGCTGTAGGAGGGGTGCGGGACTGGTCTGGAGCAGGTGGTGAGGCAGCTGAGCTGCTAGCTTCTCCCACTGGTGGCCGTGTGGCTGACGAGTCTGCCCTGGCAGCCAATTTTGCTAGCGATTGCTGAATGGCCTTTTCAATGTCCGCTTGCTCTTGTTCCTCCTCCACATTTGGCACAGCAATTTCTTTGCCTTTTTTCTTAGGGGCTGCACCCTCATCGAACTCTGAACTGGCCTCCTCTGATTCGTCCCCTTCGAATTCTGATGATTGCTTCGATGTCTCGTCATCAGTAGGATCTACCTGTACTGTAGGAGCGGGAGGCTGAGACACTTTAGCAGATGAAGTGCGATGTCCACCATTAGTGTCGTGAAGTCCAGGCCCAAATCTGGTGCAGCACTGTCAGCACCCTTGTCACCCATGTTTGGGAGGAGAGATGATATGTCGAACTCTAGATTTTTCATCTTCTGGAGGTCGGTCTTCATGGACTTTACTTCCTCCCGTAGTTGGGGTAAACCCCTCACCTCACCTCGTTCAATCTGTTCAACCCTTGACTCAAGCTTGTTCAACCTATCTCTGAACACTAATTGTTGTTGTTGGAGAGCGGTGACTAACATTTGCATCGGAGTCAGGGCCTGTTTAATCAGGTGGGGCAATGTCTTCAAGAGTTGGTCTATCTTAGAATTTGCGTGATGTGCAATTAGACCGAGTCTTGAAATGGTTGGCAAGTGTGAGGCAGATGGACCAGTGGTAGATGGGGGTGCAGCTTCTTCAGCAGCAGTGGAGGTGTCAGGACCTTGGGAAGACAGGAGATTCTGGGAGTCAATGTCCTCAATTGGGGTCACTGGTGGGGCAACCGAATCACTTATACGAGTGATATCAATATCTCTCGTTGACCTACCGAGTTTGTCTTGTTGTGGTAAGAAAGGAATATTCACCTCTTGGCAGAGGGTTATGATCAAACTCGGGAAGGGAAGTGATGTGGCCCGCTGCGTAGCTCGGATGCCAATTTCCTGGAAGATAAGACTCCCCACATCAATTTTAATACCCGTCATAATACACGCAATGAGAAGTGCCTTCTCAATGCTGTATCTGTTTCATTCCTAGAAGGTATTAAATGGGAGGTGACGAAGTTGAGCCAATATTTGCCCTCCCTTGTGAGGTCTTCTTTGTAGATTTTCTTTCCAGGGTTGATCCAGGCGGGAGTCCTCTTAACAATTACGGATGCTATCCATCCACGTTCATTTTCTCTGTTGGAGTACTTTGCATCGTACTCAGCTATGCCTGATTCCCAATCGGGGAAGTAGAGTTTATTGATATGCTCGCTGTCACAAAACACAACCTTACCTCGAACGTGGACGATGCCGGTGAATATTCTATTGCGTCTATGATAGCCTGTTCGTGAAGCTCCGTAAGACGCAAAGAATTCCCGGACCATTGACTCATTATATTCCTTGGGGTCCGTAGTGAAGTACTCCCATTTTCTCGTTTTGATGTTTTCGAGAATATGAGGGTACTGGTCCTGTAGCCCGTTCAAGCTTAACTTTTTCTCCCCTAAGATCCTTCTCTTTGTGGCCCTTCCCTGAACAAGGATCTTGAACCTTCAACCTAAATCGAAGCTGAAGGTCATCACCTCGTTTCCTTCGGGCCTCAGCCACTAAATCAACTTCCGGTACGCAGTCCTCCTCATCAGACTGGGAGGTGTTAGGTACAGTTGATTCCACTCTTACCCGTTTGGGTTGTGCTGAGGTAGAATCGGATGATGGCCTTCTCTTTGCGGAGTGCTTTTTGGCTGCCATATCTGCATAAGTGGAAGATGTAAGTGACATTATCATCATTTGAGAAAAACAAAACAGGAAAAATGACCAAAGAGTTACAGAAATGCAGCATGGTTTGCGGTCGCATAACCACCTTGTGAACCGCAAACACGTCGCATTCTTATGTGTGACAAGTAGAGGGCATTCTCCGGTGGATTCTGCGAATTGCATAAACACTATGCGAATTGCAAATCCATCGTAGATTGTTGTCGAGCATAAGCCTGTTGGATACACACAAATGCGATCGCATACTCATCGCAAAGCGAGATATGCGATCGCATATTCACCGCAGAGTTCACCAGTGCTAACCAAATGTTCTGGCTGTGTTTGCGGTGGCCCTGCGGTCTGCATATAGATTATGCGATCGCAGAATCACCGCATATGTTGTCTTCCTTAGATACCTAGGGTTTAGGGATGCGGTCAAAGTGCGGTCCACATTTTAATTTTGTGGACCGCAAATACCGTAAAGTATACAAGTATGTTCATCCCTCAAGCAAGAAAACCCTAGATTTCTATCTTCCATCCCAAAGCATCGAAAAACTTCAATGAAACATTAATCCTAATCTTGCGAAATAAAAATTAAACATGGAGCAAAGGATGAACGTACCTTGTGAAGAATATTGTAGTTCTTAGGACAACTGTGAATCAACTCTTGGAGGTTTGGTGAACTTGTACTTTTACTTTTCTGATGATGTTCGTCGGAGGTCTTTCTCTGTTGCCGTTTTCTCTTCTCTTTTTGTTTGTTTTTGTGTTTTTGTGTTTTTTTTTTTATATACTTAGATTGAAGGATTTAGAAAAGGAGGGAATGCGAACATGTACCTGGCAATTATGCGATGATTTAAGTTTCGCATAATGGAAATGCGAACCGCATAGTAGGAGTTTCCACCGCATTTTTATCAGACTTTTGAGCTGAATTCTCTGTCTCTGTTTGCGGTGAGAATGCGGTTCGCATAACTTAAATGCGAACCGCGAACTGTTGAGCTTCGTCGCATTTATGCCAGATATATTTGCTCAAGTTTCTGCTTCAGTTTGCGGCACAAATGCGGTTCGCATATCTTAAATGCGATTGCATTTGTGCAGCATTTTTCACCTTGATGTTTTTCTGCAGTTTCAAACACTCCTCTTCAATTCCTGTATCCTTTCGTCACATTCCTGCATTCTAAAACCCTTCAAATAGCCTTAAGTACAAATGTGATATTGAATTCTAAATAAAAATACAACACAAACAAAAGCAAATGATACCACACATGGGTTGCCTCCCATGAAGCGCTTGATTTAACGTCGCGGCACGACGAGGCTAGGATGCTTCTGCAATCATTTTGTAGTTGGAATTTGATCATCTTTTAGAGCCAGCTGCTCTACCACATATTTCTCTCCATCTACTCCCAAGTAGTGCTTGATTCTTTGCCCATTAACCTTGAAAGTCCAGAGCCCATCCTCCGATGCTAATTCAACAGCTCCAAACGGAGAGACATCAACCACTTTAAATGGTCCAGACCATTTAGACTTCAGTTTCCCCGAAAATAGTTTTAGTCTTGAATTGAACAGCAATACCATATCCCCTGCCTTAAACTCTTTTTTCAAGATCTTTTTATCATGGACGAATTTCATTCGTTCTTTATAAACTGCTGCACTCTCATAAGTGTGAAGACGAAAATCCTCCATTTCATTTAACTATGCTAGCCTTAGAGCTCCAGCCTCCGCCCAGTCCATGTTTAACCTTTTTAAGGCCCACATAACCTTATGCTCAAGTTCTATGGGTAAATGGCATGCTTTTCCGAAAACTAACCGATACGGGGATGTACCGATAGGGGTCTTGTAAGCTGTACGGTATGCCCATAGAGCATCACCTAGCTTCCTTGACCAATCGGTCCTATTTGCGTTCACCGTCTTTGATAGAATGCTCTTTATCTCCCTGTTGGATACCTCAACTTGACCGCTCGATTGTGGATGATAAGGTGTGGCAACCTTATGCTTAACCCCATACTTGTCAAGGAGACTTTTAAAAATTCTGTTACAGAAGTGTGAACCTCCATCACTGATAATGGCTCTCGGGGTGCCAAACCGGGTGAAAATATTCTTCTTTAGAAATGCGGTCACACTCCGAACTTC
>MCJB01045670.1:5171-49584 GCA_002018475.1 Nicotiana obtusifolia
TATATATATATATATATATATATATATATATATATATATATATATATATATATATATATATATTATGTGCATGTGGCAAGACAAGGAGGGATAATTGTTGGTGCGTGTGCGGCGAGATAAGACATGCCTTTACTTTATTGTTGTGCATGCGGCGAGGCAGGGGGACTATGTGGGGATAACATGTGATGGCCTGGGGGCGTTTTATTGATGGGGTTTATGTGGTGGCATGACTTCTTGTGTGTGTCATGCATCTCAACATATTTTGTTGTGTTGTTTTCAATGTGCTAATCTGTGTCTCTGTTATTTACTTGATGATTTGATTGCCAAGGTAAATTCACCTACATGGAGTTGTTATCTCATATTCTATTGAGTTGTTGGTGACATAACGAAATGAAATAAAAAGGAAGTTGTTATCATGCATTACCTTATTTGATTCTCGATAAGTTCTCTTGAATGTGTTATTGATAACTGGCACAAGGTCTTGTGATATACGTTGTGGCACGAGGTCTTTATCGTGCGGTTGTGGTATATATTATGGCACGATGTCTTTGCCGTGCGGTTGTGATATACATTGTGGCACGAGGTCTTTGTCGTGCGAGTGTGACCTACATAGTAGCACGAGGTCTTTGTCGTGTGATGATGGTTGATAAAATAGGCACGAGGTTCTGTTTGTGTGATTCTATTTGATGATTTATTGTCGGAACATGACCTTTATTTGTTCTTATCGGTTATCGCTTTAATATGATTGAGATTTCGGTCTTTATTTCTTTTTGTTATTATTCTTTTTCCCGATTCATGATTATTTTTCGCAGGTTATTTAATTAGTAAGTGTCTTGACTTGAACCTCGTCACTACTCCACCAGGGTTAGTCTTGATATTTATTGGGTACTGTTATGGTATACTCATACTACACTTATGTACATTTTATGCAGATCCAGATACCTCAGAGCGAGTTGGGCGATAGCGAGCTGATTATCAGGGTTGTGGTGTGTCAGCTGGCAAGCGTCGGAGTCACCTTCTATTGTTCTTCGCTACTGTTTACTTTATTTTCAAATAGTGTTGCATTTAGTGATTTCTAGTGTACTCTCAGTAGAGATTATGACTCTGTACTATTGATTTTGGGATGTATGACTATTATTCATTTTCAACTATGTTACGTTACTTATCAGATTTTACTTAATAGTTAAATAGTTTTTAATATGTTAATCTCAGCACGTGTTACTCTTACCTAGTTCTAGGAACTAGGTGCCATCACGATCCTTAAGGTGAGATTTTGGTCATGACAACTTTCTCTTGAAAGAGATACTCACTATATGGATGTTGATGAATATGTGGTAGTACAAAATTAATTGAGAGCTCTCAAAGAGCCAATTATACTATTGGATAAATAAAATTGATTATCAATAAGGTATTGTATCATAGTAAGTCTCAAAGAAACTTATTGAGTTTCTAATGTATTCGCGAAAACGTTTGGTTATATTGAGACTGTAAATAAAGGAAAGGTTTAATATCTTCTATTACTACAACTTGTAGCGGGATAATATGTATATAAAAAACTACCCGCTTTATTCTCCAGTTTATACTACACAAATAAAAAATATACCACAATAAAGTAGAAGTTTATTGATATAGAACACATATCATAATAAACTTGGAGTTTATTGATACTTGCATGCATCATGGTGTAAACCTGAAGTTTATCAAATATTGATAATTTATCCAGTTGGCATAATTGATTTAGCTATGTTAATTTAAGTATAATGTGCAAATATAAAAAAGAATTCACACGGGTAAATATTAAAGAACTAGAAAGTTCTTTACGAGTCCTCTTATATTGCTTGTTCTCATTAATTAATAGACCAACTAAATATGGAATTGAATCCCATGAATGCTGGAAATATCAAAGGTGAATATGGGCTCATTTTTACCTGCCATGTATACCACATAAGATGCATCTATGAGATAGTTACATGTGATTATTAATAACTCGTAACATGGTATTTGCGAGGTAACTTGCTCTATAATTTAATATAGAGCATAATTTTAGATTTTATTCAAGACAGTTCATCTTGATAAGTTGGTTTGCATCACAATTGGTTTAACAAAATGATTTATTGAGTGCCCCCACTTAATAGCTAAACTATTGCTTATGAAAAAAATTTATCTGTATCAGTTTGATATACGTTTGATTGCAACAAATTTTCAAAATATGAAAAATAACTGCAACCATAAAAGAATAAAGAATTTTTATTAATCAACTGAGAGTACAATTATGTTTCTCCTTTGATTCTTCTCTTCTGATTATCTCCGTGATTCGAGGGCTGGAGCAGCGTGTTTCTCGAACTTAGAATGATGCAGACTTTCTTGTATTTATTTGATATTCGTGAAGTATGTTGTAGAACTTCTTGAAGTATTTGATTATCAAGAATTATCTGACCACATCTTGATCTCTTTGTGAATATATATCTCGTGATTTTACGGGATTTTCGAGATGATCTCCTTTTTTGAGATCCTTTTCAAAGGGAATATATAACCCCTTTTATAGGAGTGACCTAGGGTTGGGGCAGAGAAACTTTCAAGTTAGAGTTTTGGTAGAATAGTCTCCAAGAATTTGTAGACAATAAATTTGCGTCGAGAAAATAAAATCAAAACTGAAAAATATTACAACAATGATAGTATTTTATTTCAAATAATTTAAGCTTTACAATCTCTATGATTTCTCTTATTCTTCTTTCCAATAGTAAATAAACTCAAGGGCCTTTGAGCTTGATCTTGAATCTATATTTGTTGCCACGAACGATGATCTTGAATTTAACTAGCATGAATTTTGATTTGAATTCGTACTTTTTGAAATTTAATTTGTTCTTCATTCTTGAGCGTGAACTTGATTTCTTGGGGCTGAACTTGATTGCTTGAGGCTTGAAGCTTGAAGCTTGTAGAGAAATTGTGATGTTTGATTCACGAGCTCTCTTTTGCTTCATGTTATGACTTTTTCGTGTCTTTTCTGAGTTATGAAGATCCCTATTTATAGTTGTGGAAGAGAAGAGATGTAATGAGAATAAACTCTTTCCGACTAATCAGATTGAAGTGTGACAAGACGGCATTTGATTGGCTAGAACATACCGGTTGCACATATGGCGTAGTTTCATTGGCCATTTAATTTGACTTGGCATGGCTTGTTATTTTGACATGTGGTATGATCCTATTTCTCTTCCATTTGACTTGGCGTGCCACATCATTTGATACGTGCTACAAATCTGGGCCTCTAGGAAGATGACATCTCGGGCTTAATTAAGTGGGCTCATCATTTGTAGCCCAATTAAATGGGATAGCCCAACAGATTTGGCCTTATATATTGGACTTATATAATTAATCTAATTAAATTAGCACATAATATTTATTTTGACTAATATACTTTGAATTTAAAATATAGTCCAAGTTATTTTATTGAATTTAATTCCGATAAAATTTATATGCCTACGACATTATCTATGAAAGTATATTACATTCTCCCCTCACAAGTGGTTCAGAGTCAGGAACCAAATAATTCCATCTATTATTATTATCAATGTGCGGTGTATATTTTGATTAACACAATAACGCACAACGGAAGATTTCCAAAGTTGAGGAAGAAAGTTAGTTTTTCTAACATGAGGGGGAGACAGGATATATAGTTGAGAAAAAGTTATGTGAAATGAATTATCATTTGTACATCTAGATACTCGAATAAGATAATATGAACTTCAAGTTCACAAAAAGATAATTCATCTGCAATATATTGCAAAGCATGCCAGACACATTTGCTGACCAGAAAAAGTAACTATATTCTTATTGTAAATGCTCCTATTAGAATTTGTCCTAGAAGGATAAAGTCTATGGTACGCTTAAAGCGTATAGAAACATCGGTCTCAAATAAAATTTTTGATAAATAAAATGAGCAAATGAACAAAATGATCATAATAAGGAGGCAACTGATCTAGAAGATCACATGACATAACACTTCATCAAATCTCAGGGGAGGTTCAGGTACCTGAAATATAAATGAATAGATCTCTATGGTATGTCTTTATGAAAAAGGAGGTCGGAACCGATATAAAATGTTCGTCGATTACATCTATAATAACGCTAAATATATATGAGGATATTAAATCTGGAGAAACAATTCAAGTAGAATTGGTTTCATATGAAAGACATATAATTTTGGACCTGCAGTTCAAACACTTGAAAGTATAAAGTTAATGGTGTGTGCAATCACTTTATCTATCTTATATGTCTAGCATAACATGAAAACTTGATATGCATCTAACGTCTGTTTATATGGCTTATATGACTTAACTTGTATGACAATTTCTGAAGGACTTAAATCGTTTAAAGCATATACAATTCTTGGTCCTAAGTACCATATCCTAAGTGCAATTTATTCACATATGTATCTTGCTATAACTATAAGCATGATAATGTGATAGCGAGAATTTTTACCTTTTATGGAAGTATTGAAAAGACCATTCCATGACATTATATGAAGACATTACATATCTATCAAGAATGATAATTTCAAGGTGCAACATATTCATTCAAGTTAATATGGCTGATTTATTTATCAAATCTCTACCAAGGATCTTTTGAAGATGGTGCATAAGATTGAAGGATCAAAGATGTGAATTGATTGTCTTATCAAGGGGAGTTAATACGCGTTGTACTCTTTTTCCCTTAAAAGATTTTGTCCCGCTGGATTTTCTTGCAAGGTTTTTAACGAGGAAACCAAAAGATGTATTGTAAGATATGTGTATTCTTTTTTCTTCACCAGAATTTTTTTCCACTTTATTTTATTTTAGTTAAAGTTTTAATGAGGCACATTATCTGTTGAATAGACATTCAAGGGGGAGTGTTGTAGATAGTATTTTATTTATCGTGAATGTGTATCTTTTAGAGAGATTTTAAAGTTTGTTACTTTGTGGCTAAGTCATATTTTTTCTATAAATAGAGGGGTTCTATTCTATTATAATTCATCTCAAATCAATAAGAATTCTCTTTCTCTACATTTATGCTCTTCTTCTTCTTTTATTGTTTTGTAACATATCATTTATTGTATATTATTATTAAATTTTTATTAAATAAATTTACATACAATTATAGAAACACTTTAGTCATTCAAGTTCTTGAAAACTCTTTTTTTCCACCCCGCCCCATTAGAAGAATCAATAATGTTTTCACTTATCCTCGAGCTTCACTTGAATACTCAACCTACCTAGATGGAGGATGTGCTTAACCACTAAAGCAACCTCTTGTCAAGCTCTTGAAAACTCTTATAAATTTTATTTTGGATAGCAACTTTGAGTTTTCTGAAGTTTAATTTGTCTCGATCAATAAATTTTGACTCCTAATCCGTAAGAAAATTAAAATGGTAGCTTATTAATGATAAAATTGTTGCTTTAAACTCTTAAGGTGTAAGACAAAAAATATGATTGAATAAATAAAATATAAAAACCGATCCTGCGGTTTTGGATAAAAAACGACTGCACAGTAAATGTATAGACCAACTTTACTTGCCAGTACACTTCAATGCAGCCAAACAGAACTGCTGAGGAGGCTCTTCATTATCTTCCCTTCAATGGAACATATGGTACGTATGTGTTAAGCTGATAAGCATTAAGTGCTGAAACATTTGAGGTACTTAATGAAAAAGTGTAAAATTGTGTTATTTTATTAAAATACTTAAAATACTCTTAAAATTTCTGCAGAAAATAAATTTAAAAGTATCTTCACTGGGAGAACAAGGAGTGAAAGATATTAATGGAGAGCAATTCAAGAGCTTTGTCTTGGGAAAAAGAATTTTGAGAAATCGAGAAAATATAAGGATAAAATAGCAAAAAATTGATACCAACTTATGGCTAGCTTTTGACTGATATTTGGCTTATAAGAACTTTTGATACGCATAAACTGTGTAAATAAGTCAAATATGCTTATAACCTAATTTGACGAGCTTAACTGTTACTCAAACCATTCCAATAGAATTTGAATCCAAACAACTTCCTCAAGACCTAATTCCTCGTTCCATTAGAAAACAAACAAAAAAGCAGAAACCAAAAATTAAATCTATTGAATATCAGTAGGTACAAAATACTAGCCATGTTAATTTTCATCAGTTATTAATTGCCGTTTCTCATATTATTTTTTTGTACAATATAATGTTCTGCGTCTTGAATGATTCATGACAACATATTAGAAGCAATAGAAAAAGAAAAAGCGCATCGCAATAACCATTTCTACAAATGGAAAAGTGCATGACAACCACTTCAAGGTGGTTAATTGGTTTTCTGCTGATTAGATAACCTTGATTAGAAAGTCCACTTATATATATACATACATACTTACTTACTTGAGAATATGCCAAGGCATGAAAGTCACTCAATTTAGTTGATTTTGTTCAACATATTCTTAAAGGAAAAAGTTGTTATCCACATTCAGTAGCCATATTATTATAAACAAATAATATCCCATTAGGCGCTATAAATCAAACTCATTGAACTATAATTAGGGCTCTTAATTAAATTTGACAACTAAGATATCCACCCAATATATACAAACTGCGACAACCAGAGGACAACAAAAAAGGAATTTTCTTTTTCCAAACCTTAATGATCACAAAATTGAGGACCCAAATGGCTTCACGGTAGTGGAAGCTACACTTGGCTAGTGGAGTTTGTAGTAATATGGACATCCTTCTCATTTCTCATTTGTCTTTGACATGATTTATGGCTTATAATTTATATGGGTCCTAATAGAAGCACTTCCGCCGTCAGCTGAATTAAAGTAATTTAACTGCTATACTTTCCTAGTATATGATTTTGTGCTTACTGATTACTTAGGCCCGTTAATCATGAAAACGTGAAAGATTAGTCCCTCTCTTTTTCTGTTTCACATATGTTTATGACCAGTCAACCAAATTCTTTTTAAATAGCTTAAATCAGTGGGTGATTAAATATATATTCAGCTAAAAACGGTTAGCCTAGCCATTCATTATTCATATGTAGCCGGATGAGGGAGCGGCACGGCCGTAGTAGTCAGGACCAAATCTAGAATATTGACAAGTGTGTGCATTTGCATTTAGTATATATTCAACTGAACTATATACTATATAAATTATAAACAATTGTAAATTCGTACTTATAATTAAGAAATTGGTCATGAGCGGATGTTTCGACTGACCTATATTTGTAGTTAAATAATTCCTAAATTAACATTAATCTTGATGTATAGTCAATACTAGCTACGTAGATAGTACTTATGAAACATGTCCATTCGTTTTCCCCATAACAAGGAAATTAAAGGGAAAAAAAAGCTTTGAGAAACCCCTTTAATGATAAGTCACATTCCTAAAGAGGAAGCTCTAAATCAACAAGAATTTACCGGTCAAAAATTAGGGTTGAAACATCACGAAACTTGGCGGCTTGTGTGAGAACGATGTATGGAAAAAGAGGACCACAACAACCTAAATTGAGACAGCTGCCCTTGTCTCCCAGGGCACCATTGCCTATTTTGAGCCTCAAACTTGTCCAACAACTACTTTCTAAATTAAATTAATACTGTAATAATATTAATAATAATTGATGTATGGCTAGATTTTTATACTTTATACCATTCTTTACCCTATGTGTTTTGTACGTAATATTAATAATTCGTACGGCGTTTGAGCTTGATTGAGTTTATTTTTTGTGTAGGAACACATGAATATGAAGTAGAAAAAAAGTTGCATGAAATGATACCTAAAAGCACAAAATAGAGCACAAAAAGAAGATACAGCAAGGCATTGAAAGTCAACGTCCATAATAATGTACGGCCACAAAAATTCACAGCCTTAGATATCGCAAGGCAGTGTCCAACACGTCAAGATTGGTACCCCTGACGGCGTGCACAAGGCGGAGTGAAATTGGTGCCTCTAATGACGTCTGGCAATGAAATATTGGCGTTTCACATGGTGCCTCAGCACTGATGAGTCTTTTGAGCAGTTTTGAGTCCTAGTCAGTTTTGAACTTGGTTATTTCAGCGTAGACTCTGCCCTAGCATATAATACCTCATAAACTTAATTTTTTATGGACGGACACTACTTTAGGGATAAACAACACTTTTGGAGGCAAAAATTCACTAGGAGCAAGGAGGAAGGTTCAACAATGAATTTTCCCTTCTTGTTGTTATGAATTGTAATATTGTGTTTTAACATACTTTTATGAGTAGCTAATTTTTTATTTAGAGTTTTGATGGATCCTTATGGAGGATGAATTCTTGTTATGTTTTAATATAATGTAGCCTTTGGATTTCTCTACTTGCCTAACTATGTGCTTATTTCAGTTGATTGAGTGACCATCAATTGACTGTGCCTATTTATTATGTGTCACTTGGGAAAGGGTACATATTTTGGTGGTTACTGAACAATATCACTCCTAACGTATTGAGGAATCAATACAGCGGGTTTAAAGGTAGGTTTAGGAATAACAAAGCTTTGAGGTGGTCATAGTGAGTGGTAAGATAGTACCAGCTAGCGTAGTTATATATCTATTAAATAGTTGTAGTTGCTCGGGAGATAATTACGATACATGAAGTACTCACGATCGGTAAAAAATACCTAGGTGAAATTATAGAAAACGTAGCGGGAAGGATTCTGAAAATTAGAGAAATCATAATTCTAGGCCTCCTGAATCTTGTCTCCAACGCGATCGTTCTATTTTATTGTGTGCAGAAGTTGATGTCATCTCGTTACTCGATAATTTTACTACTTTCTAGTATTTGTTAGTTGATTAGTTAGAAGAAAAATCTCAAACTTTATTATTTAGAAAATTATTAAAACTTGTCTTCTTAGTGATAGCAAACAATTATAACTAACCCTTTGTTCTCTATGAGATTCGACTCCGAACTCTTTGACAGGATTGATAATCCTCACCTAGTGTATGAACAATCACTACTAGAAAACTGCCTAAAATCGTCCAGAAATACCGACCGAAATCCATTAGACTTTAATCCGTCGAAATTAGGTTGGTCGGTAATAAATAGCGACCAAAGTCGGTCGTAATCTTCGACTAATTTTGGTCGGTCAATTAAATTTCACACACGACCCAAAAAGAAAAAATCAGTGGAAAAAACAGACCGAAGTCGGTCGGTATTTTCCGACCGAATTCGGTCGGGATATTTAATTATGCAACTAAAAAATACACTGTCTAGGAATCGAACCAGGGTCTGTACTATACAGAATACTATTGTACCACTAGACCGTTAGTACATTTTGGTTTAAGACTTTCTTTTATTTTATTTGTGTTATTTAGTTGTATTTTCGCACGAAAATAACCGATCGAAATCAGTCGATTTTATTAAAAATATAAAATTACTTTGGTCGGTTTTTTGAATATTAATTTTAATTTATTTTATATGAAAAATCACAAAATTAAAAAAATAGTTTCTCGGAATGCTAAAATAATTTCCCGCATTTTTGCGCTAAAACAAAATCAACCAAAGTTGGTCGGTTTCATGAAAAAAAAATTTAAAAAGAAAATATTTTTAAAAACCTGGTCGGTTGGCCGCGATCGATTTTGGCCGATTTTCTAGTAGTGAATACATAATAGTCGAGCATAATAGACCAGAACATAGTATGCAATTGACTCAAACACAAGTTTACTGAGAGAAGATATCTAAGTTGCTTACTCTCATACACTAGATGTCATGACCCAATTTCTTATATAGGTCGTGATGGCGCCCAAGATCGCCCCATTTCTTAATAAGTTTTCAAGTGATTAAATTCCATTTATTAGGAGATTAAGAGGTAGGAAATTTAATAAATAAAACAAAAGCAACTGAGAGCAATCATACTGATATAAATATTCCAAAACTATAAAATCTACTAGTATGCGCGCCAGGACCTAGTGTCCCAAGTGTATGAGCAACTAGTAGATTATACGAAACTCTAACTACTGTCTAAAATAAAAATAGACAGAAAACAAGTGCAAAAGAGAGACTCTAGGTGCTACAGGACGGATCATGAAGCAGGTCACCACTAGGCCTCAGGGTAACGAAGGTGCATGCCGGTAAGACTGCTAGATGCACCTGCCTCAGATCCTGCACGGTTAGTGCTGAAGTGTAGTGTGAGTACATAAACAACATATACCCAGTAAGTATCTAGTCTAACCTCGAAGACGTAGTGACGAAGGGTCGACATCAGCACTTACTATGGGCTAACAATAAAAAAAAATACAGAAATTCTAAATAAGCATGGGTTATGTAAATAATAATAATAATAATAACTCAATAACAAGCAGGAAAATAAATAATCCTTTCACAAATGGTAAATCTCACATCAATTTATGTCTTATATAATTTTAAACTCTCAAGCCATGAGTAATATCAAATATAATTAAACTCTGAGTATTATCACGCATAATTGTGCCGAGGTCGTACGACCCAATCCAGAATAATATGTACATTGCCGAGGGTCGAGGGAGACGAATCATAGATGCTTCTATTTTACTGTCAAGGCGTTCGACCCGCTCCACAAGAAGAGAACATACTTTATAAGCACTCGGTTTAAAAGTTATTACAAGGCTAATACTCAAAGAAGCACAATTTTCATTAACGGTCAAGCAACCCGCCAAGACTCAAGTAAGTGAAATTCGGTCCTTTTCAATTCCTTTATCAAGTTCCAATATAATTTAGGCACTTTAATTAACAAGTCAGGTGCAAATATTACAAGTATTTCATGATTCGGGACCTAAACTACCCGGACATAAGAATAATTAGTAGATACGCAAAGGGCTCTTGTCAACTCATGCGTACGTGGCCCCCACAATAATAAGCAAATAACAATTTAAATCACCTATGGGGTAAATTCCCTCTTACAAGGTTAGGCAAGAGACTTACCTTGTCTCAAAGCTGGCCTCCGGCCTCAAATTCATTCTAAAGCCTCAACTCGATGCCGAAAAATCTGAAACTAGTCAAATATTGTGTAAATTAATCAATACATGTTCAAAATTTCATAATCTAACTATTAGAGTGATTACCCAACTCCAATTGGAAGATTCCTAAAATTTATCCCCGCGCCCACTTGCCCAGATTCCGGAAATATTCGAAGATAAATGTTACTCATAACCTCACGAACTCAAATATATAATTTTCACCCAATTCCATAACCATTTTCGTGGTTAAATCTCATTTTTATCAAAATCTAGGTTTTCATCTAAACCCGAAACTTTTCATAATTTTACATGTTAAGATCTACCCATAACCTATGTATTTAACTAACATTGGATAGAAATTACTTACCTCCAATAGCTAGGTAAAAAACCCTCTCTAAGAAGCTCAAAAATCGCCCAACAAGTGAAAGAAATGAGTTAAAAATGGTCTAAGTCCCGTATTAAATGAACTATTCTGCCTCCAGGACTTTCGCTTCTGCGGCTCCATGGCTGCATCTGCAGCCCTACGGACAAATCCTCGTAGATGCGGACACTGCCCAAGTCAGCCCCTACGGCTTCTGCGTGCGGAGTCTCGCATTTGCGAGCCCGCTTCTTCGGCACGAGCACCGAACTTGCGCAATAGGCCGCTTCTGCCATTCCTTCCCTGTATATGCGCCTTCGCAGATGCGGCCACTAACCTCGCTTCTGCGACCACTGGACAACCCACGCCGGGCCACTTCTGCGGCTGCTGGCTTGCTTGTGCGAGCTCGCAACAATGGCTGGCCCTTCGTAGGTGCGATAACACCAGAAGTTTGATACTTCAGCTATTCACCCAAGGCCAAACGACTTTCGCGCATCGTCCGAATGGCATCCGGGGCCCCCGAGGCCCCGTCCAAACATACCAACAATTTTGAAAGCATGAGACGGAGTTGCTCGAGCCCTCAGAACGCAGAAAACAACACCAAAACTAAGAATCACACCCTAAACCAAATCGAATCAACTTATGAACTTCAAGTTCTTCCAACTTACTCCTAACGCGCCGATTCATACCTAAACTACTCGGAATGACACAAAAATTTGTGTGCAAGTCTTAAATCACCATACAGAACTATTCCCAGGCTCGGAATCTCAAATGGACCTCGATAACACCAAAACCTACTCCAAACCAAATCTAAAGAACTTTAAAACCTTCAATGTGCCAACTTTCAATATTAAGCCGAAATGCTCCCAAGTCATCCAAAACCCGATCCAGACACACTACCATGACCAAAATCATCATACGAACTATTGGGACCGTCAAATCTCGATTCCAAGATCGTTTACTAGAAATGTTAACCCAAGTCAAACTTGCCCCTTTAAAGCCAATATTAAGGAACTAAGTGTTTCGATTTCAACCCGAACCCTTCCAAAACTCCCATCGTGTCCCATATCACATTCCGTGAATCGAAAGTGGAAGCCTACTCATCTATCAGCTCTTCTCGTGGATCGGTGCAGTTTTACAAAGCGTCTAAGCAAATTAAATCCCGAACTAATTATTTCTACAAGTCATAAAACAATAAAAGCACATATGGGGAGTCTTATTTATGGGAACGGGGATCTAGAAAGCAAATCGATCGGTCGAGTCGTTACATTCTCCACCTCCTAAACAATAGTTCGTCCTCAAACGAGTCTAGAATCATAACTGGAGTGCTGAATAGGTGTGGATATTTGCTCCGCATGTCCTCCTCGGTCTCCCAAGTTGCCTCCTCGACTGGTTGACCCCTCACTGAACCTTTATCGCAGAAATCTTCTTTGACCTCAACAGGCGAACCTGCTTGTCAACAATGGCAAGTGGCTCCTCCTCATAACCCAGGCTCTCATCTAGTTGAACCGTGCTGAAGTCTAACATATGCAACCCGTCGATATGATACCTCCGGAGCATAGACACATGGAAAACCGGATGAACTCTCGATAGACTGGGAGGCAAAGCAAGCTCATAAGCAACCTTTCCAACTCGTCTCAACACCTCCAATGGGCCTATAAACCTTGGGCTCCACTTGCCATTCTTTCCGAGCCTCATGATTCCTTTCATCGGCGAGACCTTCAAAAGGACCTTCTTGCCTACCATAAATGACAAATCACGTGCCTTCTGATCCACGTAACTCTTCTGTCTGGATTGTGCTGTGAGAAGTCGCTCCTGAATCAACTTTATCTTTTTCAAGGCATCCTTTACTAAATCAGTACCATATAACTTAGCCTCGCCGGGCTCAAACCATCCGATGGGCAAATGACATCGCCGACCATATAATGCCTCTAATGGAGCCATCTCGATGCTGGACTGATAACTGTTGTTGTAAGTGAACTCGGCCAGAGGCAAGAATCGATCCTATTTGCCCTCCGAAGTCAATCACACATGCTATGAGCATATCCTCCAAGATCTGAACTATCTGCTCCGACTGTCCATCGATCTGCGGATGAAAGGCTGTGCTGAGCTCTACCCGGGTCCCCAACTCACTCTGTACTGCCCTCTAGAAATGCGAAGTAAACTGAGGGCCTCTATCTGGTATAATGGAGAGAGGCACACCGTGCAACCGAACAATCTCTTGAATATAAATTTGGGCCAACCTCTCTGAAGAATACGTGGCCACAGCCGGAATGAAGTGTGCTGACTTGGTCAACCGGTCGACAATGACTCAAACTGTATCAAACTTCTGCAAGGTTTGTGGCAACCCAACGACAAAATCCATAGTGATACACTCCCATTTCTATTTAGGTATAACCATCTTCTGAAGTAGGCCACCTGGCCTATGATGCTCATACTTAACATGCTGGCAATTTAGACACATCAAAACATACTCAACTATATCCTTCTTCATCCGCCTCCACCAATAATGCTGCCTCAGGTCGCGATACATCTTTGTAGCACCTGGATGAATAGAATATCGAGAACTGTGTGCCTCCTCTAGAATCCTTCCCTCAAACCATCAACTTTAGGAACACATAGGCAACCTTGGAGTCGCAGAACACCATCCTCACTGATAGTAACCTCCTTGGCACCACCCTACAATGCCATTTCTCTAAATACCAACAAGTTCGGATCATCAAACTGACGAGCCTTGATTTGCTCGAATAGTGAAGACCGGGCGATGACGCATGCAAGAACTTAGTTGGGCTCTGAAATATCCAACCTTACGAGTCTGTTAGCTAAGGACTAAATATCCAAAGGTAATGGCCTCTCCTCTGGTGAAATAAATGCCAAACTACTCATACTCTCCTCCTTTCTACTCAAGGTATCCGCAACTATATTAGCCTTGCCCGGATGATAAAGGATGGTAATACCATAATCTTTTAGCAACTCAAGGCACTTGCGCTGCCTCAAATTAAGATCCCTCTGCTTGAACAAGTGCTGCAAGCTACGATGATCGGTGGCATGCTTGGAAGATTGATATCACGATCTGGTGGCATGCTTGGAAGATCAGAAGAAAACACATCAGAGAACTCCCGGACCATGGCCACTGAATCAATCATCGGAGTCTCTGTGGTAGTATATCGAACATAAGCTAGATAAGTCAAACACCCCTTCTCGACCATGTGTCAAGCCTTCAGAAAAGAGATAACCCGACTAGATGCACTGACAGATGAACCCCTCTACTCCAATCTAGGCAACACTGACATCGCTAAGGTAACATTCTTGGCATGGCAATCAAGAATGGCATGATATGGAGATAACCAGTCCATGCCAAGGATGACCTCAAAGTCGGTCATATCAAGTAACAGAGATTTGCTCTAGTCTTATAACCACATAAAGTCACGATACAGGATCGATAGACCCGATCCACAAAAACAGAATCGTCCACTGGAGTGGACACATAGACAGGGGTACCCAAGGACTCACGAGGAACTCCCAGGAAATGAGCAAACAGAGATGAAACATATGAATATATAGACCCTAGATCAAATACTACCGAAGAATCCCTACGGCAGACAGAAATAATACCTGTGATCACGGCATATGAGGCTGTTGCATCTGGTCTGGCTGGAAAGGTATAGAATTTGGCTAGAGCGGCACCTGGCTTGCCTTCACCTCTAGGACGACCCCTACCCACCTGCCCTCCGCCTTTGGGCGGGCGTACGACTGGTGGGGGCAGCTGGTGCTGTAATCATAGGCTGCTGACCCTGCTACACTGCCTTGCCCCGAAGCCTGGGGCAGAACCTCCGCATATGACTAAGATCCCCACACTCGAAACAACCTCTCGGTACGGTGGACTGCTGAACTGAAGTCTGACCCTGATGGCCTTAATACCTACTGGAGGAACCTTGAATAGCTGAAGGACGGTAGAAACTCTCTGGCATGGCGCTGAAATAAGGTCGCACTGGAGCACCCCGAGGAGGTGGCGGTGCTAGATATGTGAGCTTGCTAGACTGACCCCTCATAAACTGATCCTTGCCCCCAGTCGGGGCACCACTAGACTCTCTAGAATATCGAAACCGCTTATCCCTCATAGCCTGCTTTCAACTCTGCTGACGGACACCCTCGTTCCTCCGAGCTATCTCCACAACTAGCCCATAAGTAGTCCCCATCTCCACCTCTCGAGCCGTGGTGCCCTGGATACCAGAGTGCAAACCGGCAACAAACCTCCGCACTCTCTTTGCATCAGTAGGAAGTATCATAAGTGCATGGCGAGACAACTTAGAGAATCTCGCCTCATAGTTGGTCACCGACATCTGGCCATGCTGAAGCTGCTCGAACTGAAACCGCAACTCTTCCCTCTGAGAGTGTAGAACATACCTGTCCAAGAAGAGGCGTGTGAACTGATCCCAAGTCATAAGAGGAGAACCTGCTATTTTGCCAAGAAGATAGGACTGCCACCATCTACGGGCCCTGCCCTCCGGCTGAAAGGTGGTAAAGTCCACCCCGTGGGACTCCAATATCCTCATGTTGTGCAGTCTGTCCCTGCACTGATCAATAAAATCCTGGGGGTCCTCATGCCGCTCACCCCCAAAGACAGGAGGATGTAGCCTGGTCCATCTATCCAATAGCTTCTGCGTATCGCCGGCCGCAGCTGGTCCGGGCTCAATTATAGCTGTTGCAACTGGCTGAGCTCCGCCCACAGGTAGTGCGCCCGGGGTCTGCTATACAGCAGTTGCATGCCCTAGAGCCTTAGTGGTAGGGGTTTTTTCTCACCCTCCCGCCTGAGATATGGCTGGGTCCGCTGGAAATAGACCAGCATGAGTCATAGAATCTATGAACTGCAGCATACGACCCATGACCTCCTGGAATCTCGGTGTGGACATGAAATCCACCGGGGCTGGTTCGGCTGCAGGCACCTCGCTCTGCTCCTCGGTAATAGGATCCTCTACCGGATCCACATGTGGATAACTGGAGCAACTCTAGGACGTCCTCATCCTCTACCATAAGCTAGAGCAATCCCTCGGCCTCTGCCTCGGCCTTTAACAATAGGGGAAACAGCCCCTCCGTGAACGGGTACATCTACCGTGCGCGTTCTCACCATCTGTGAGAGAATAAGAGAAAGATACTTAGTACAATATCAACTACACGATAGGAGATGAAGAAAGAGTAGTTTCCTAACACCCTATAGCCTCTCGAAGATAAGTACGGACGTCTCCGCACCGATCCGCAAAACTCTATTAGGCATGCTCATAACTTGTGAGACCTACGTGAACCTAAGTGCTCTGATACCATGTTGTCACGACCCAATTTCTTCTATAGGTCGTGATGGCGTCCAACGTCGCTGCTAGGCAAGGCAACAGTAAACTAATTACATGATTACTCTTTTTAATAAGTTTCCAAGTGATTAAATTCCATTTATTAGGAGATTAAGTGGTAGAAAATTTAATAAATAAAACGAAAGCAACTGAGTGCAATCATAGTGAAATAAATACTACAAAACCATAAAGTCTACTAGTATGTGCGCCAAGACCTAGTGTCACAAGTGTATGAGCAATTAGTAGATTATACAAAACTCTAACTACTATGTGAAATAAAAATAGATAGAAAACAAGTGCAAAAGAGAGACTCTAGGTGCTGCAGGACGGCTCAGGAAGTAGCTCACCATTAGGCCTCAGGGTAACGGGGGTGCGCGCCGGTAAGACTGTCGGATGCACCTGCCTCAGAACCTGCACGGTTAGTTCAGAAATGTAGCCTGAGTACATAAACAACATGTACCTAGTAAATATCTACTTTAACCTCGAAGACGTAGTGACGAGGAGTCGACATCGGCACTTACTATGGGCTAACAATAAAAACAAAATTACAGAAATTCTAAATAAGCATGGGTTTTGTAGATAATAATAATAACTCAATAACAAGCTGAAAAATAAATAATTTTTTCACAAATGGTAAATCCCAAATCAATTTCTGTCTTATACAATTTTAACTTCTCAAACCATGAAATAATATCAAATATAATTAAACTCTGAGTATTATCATGCACGATTATGTCGATGTCATAAAACCCAATCCAGAATACTGTGTACACTACCGAGGGTCGAGCGGCACGAACCATATATTCATATATTATGTCGATGTCGTAAAACCAAAGCTCGCTTTCGGCCTCAAATTCACTCTAAAGCCTCAGTTCGGTACCAAAAAATTTGAAACTAGTCAAATATTGTGTAAATTAATTAATACATGTTAAAAAGTTCATAATCTAACTATTAGAGTGATTACCCAACCCCAATTGGAAGATTCCTAAAATTTATCCCCGCGTCCACGTGCACGGATTCCAGAAATTTTCGAAGATAAATGTTATCCATAATCTCACGAACTCAAATATATAATTTTCACTCTATTTCATAAGCGATTTCGTGGTTAAATCCTATTTTTATCAAAACCTAGGTTTTTCATTTAAACCCAAAATTTTTCACAATTTTACATGTTAAAATCTACCCATAATCTATGTATTTAACTTACATTGGATAAAAAATTACTTACCTCCAATAGCTAGGTCAAAAGCTCTCTCTATGAAGCTTCATAATTGCCCAACAAGTGGAAGAAATGAGTCAATAATGGCCTAAGTACCATATTAAATGAACCCTTCTGCCTCCAGGACTTCCACTTTTGCAGCCCTGCGGACAAATCCTCGCAGATGCAGACCATGCCCAAGTCAGCCCCTACCGCTTCTGCGTGCGGAGTCTCGCATCTGCGAGCCCACTTCTTCGGCACGAGCACCGCATCTGCGCAATAGGCCGCTTCTACCATTCCTTCCTCGCATCTGCGCCTTCGCAGAAGCGGCCACTAACCTCGCTTCTGCGACCACTGGACAACCCATGTTGGGCCGCTTCTGTGCCTGCTGGCTCGCTTCTTCAAGCTCGCACCTGCGACTGGCCCTCCGCAAGGGCGATTGCACCGGAAGCTTGATGCTTCTGCTATTCACCCAAGGCCAAACGTCTTCCGCGTATCGTCCGAATTGCATCCGGGGCCCCCGAGGCTCCGTCCAAACATACCAACAAGTTTGAAAACATAAGACGGACTTGCTTGAACCCTCGGAACGCACAAAAAAATACCAAAACTAAGAATCACACCCCAAACCAAATCGAATTAACTTATGAACTTTAAGTTCTTCCAACTTACTCCGAGTGCGCCGATTCATATCTAAACTACTTGGAACGAAACCAAAATTTGCGTGCAAGTCTTAAATTACTATACAGAACTATTCCCAGGCTCGGAATCCCAAACGGACCACGATAACACCAAAACCTACTCTAAACCAAATTTAAAGAACTTTAGAACCTTCAATGTGTCAACTTCAATATTAAGTGCCGAAATGCTCCGGGTCATCTAAAACCCGATCCGGATACACACCCAAGTTCAAAATCATCATACAATCTAATGGAACCGTCAAATCCCGGTTCCGAAGTCATTTACTAGAAATGTTGACCCAAGTCAAACTTACCTCTTTAAAGCCAATATTAAGGAACTAAGTGTTCCGATTTTAACTCGAACCCTTCTATATCCCGAACTAACCATCACCGCAACTCATAAAATAGTAAAAGCACATATGGGGAGTTTTATTTAAAGGAATGAAAATCTAGAAAGCAAAACGACGGGTCCGGTCCTTACACTAAATAGATGAAAAATCCTGAATTCGAAATGTGACATCAAGTTACAGTTTTATTCGTATATGTAAGAACGCTGGGCATAGCTAATCACTTAGATGGAGACTTCCCCGAATCCATGGGTAATTGGAATAGGTCAAAATGAATTGTGCAAGACATTATTCCTACGAGTTTTGTATAGTTGAAGACTACTACTACTAATAATAATGATAATATTATTATTATTATTATTATTATTAATACTGTTATTATCATTATTATTACACCTCTGGCATGCAAAGTCACAATATTTTCCACGGATTAAGCTCAATTTCTTTCTCTGACTTTGTCAAGCTGCTTAGAAATTTCAATTTTGAAGAACTTAATTTGATAGGGTGATTGATCACGCGCAACTTTAGTCCTAAAAACGATAAGCGATCACTGCAAATATAATCCAGTCTAAGAGTTCGAAGTCGAATCCCACAGAGAACTAAGGTTTAGCTACAACTGTTTACTATCACTAACAAGACAAGCTCAAACAATTCCTAAGTTAAGAATATTAAGATTCTTATGTCTAACTAATTAACTAACAAATTAAAATATTAAATTAACAACCAGAGATGCTAAGGATTGGAGATAAGATTAAGGAGGCCTAGAGTTATAATTTCTCCAATTGTCGGAATCCTTCATGCTACGTCTCCTATAATATCGCCTAAGTATTCTCTTCCGGTCGTGAGTACTTCGGGTGTCGTAATTCTCTTTCGAGAAACTACCACAAATTACTAGACATATTCTTCCGAACTACGCTACCGCTCACTAAGATCACACCAAGGTTTCGTTATTCCTAATCCCACCTTTAGACCCTCCGTATTGATTCCTCACAAACGTTAGGAGTGATGTTGTTCAACAACTACCTAAATGTGTACTCTTTTCCAAGCAATACACACTAAATATGCACAGTCAATTGATGGTCATTTAATCAACAATAATAAACACGTAGTTGAACATGTAGAGAAATTCAACGGCTCAATTATATAAAAATAAAACAAGAATTTATCGAACAAAAGGTTCCATCAAAATCCTAGATAACAAATTAGCTATTCATAATAGTATGTAAAATAACAATACTAAAATTCATAACCAATAATGAAAAATTGAAAGAAGAAAGTGAAAAACTCGTAGAAGAATTCTCCGCTTTGCTCCTGGCGTTCTTGCCTCCTTAGATCGAATCTCCCCCTTCAAAAGTGAGTTTAAGGACTATTTATATGGTATAGAGTTTGCATGGGGCGATATAATACAAGCCAACTTCGGAACAACCTTTTTAGGTTAGCTCGTTCATTCTCTAGTGCGCACGCGAGAGTGAACGAGCAAAGTTCTTCTCTTCTTTTTTTCCTTCTAAGTCTCTCGTGCACTTCCATGTCTTTTTGCCTTAATCCACTGTTTTGTTCAAGCTCCCCTCAGCTAGCTTGTTCATTCTCTTGTGTGCACACGAGAGTGAATGGGTAAATTTCTTGTTTGTCTCTTGGTCCCGAATTAACTTGTTTTGCTCATCTTTCGTCCAACTCGCTCCCACACATAAGAATGCATGTAATGAACATAATTCACTACAAAACTCATGTAACCTCCCGTATTCAAACACGTCATGATATAAAAGTATACTCGAAAATATGCATTTTTCACGGTTTATCAATGATGTTATCTTCCTTTTCTTTTTTCTCCATGTTGTTTAATTAAAACCTGGTTTCTCAACTGAAGGTTCTAAATGCTTTACAAGGAAATAGTTTCTAAAAAGATATTTGTCATTTACTCATTAGTCCTTGTTTTAGTTAAGGTTGCAACCATATTCTGCCCAAAACCTTTTTTTTCCCTCACTATTGTACTGTTACTTGAAGGATACAGCAGCTTTGGGCAAATGGTTGTTGAGCCATTATATAGTCAAACAGTTCTGGTAAATAGATACACATTATATTTATTTTGCATCCATTACTACAAAGTAGTAGTGTGCGTTGTACTTAAAACAATCATTGTATTTGCAGTTTACGTTAGCAACATGGAGACAAAGTTAGATGAATTTGAGTCGCACAAAATTTCTTGCACAAATTCGCTGGTTTTTTCTTTTGGTTATTCGTTATTCCCATCAGAGTATGACTTCTTCGAAATGTTAGTACTTAATTCTTTACAATTGATTCGTTATCTTCTCTTTTACTTTGAGCATTGATTCACACACTACATTATTACCATAAAAAGATAACAAAAATGCCATTATCCCAACATAGTTTTATTACAAAGAACAAAAAAAAGAGTACTAAATCCCAGAAAGCCTGTTGGAGAAGCATTCCTATATTCACAAACAATTGACAATTCCTTCTTCCCTAAAACATTCCTTTGCATAGGAGTATATAATATTAACAACAAACCCCAAGAAGAAGAAGAAACATCAAAAGCAAACAGATTTAAGGAAACATAAAAATTTTAAAAATAAAAAAGGAAAAACAGATAGTAATAATATGTGATAAAGAATAGTACTACAATTACTGCAATAACAACATCACATTGGTGCCTTTATCTTTAGTTGCCTTCTTTAAGTACCTTTATTTTTTAACTTTGATTTTTGTAAGACCAAAGAAATTTTGTTTCTAAAGATGGGGTAGTATTAGTCTAACCAGATCTTCTACCCTCTCAACCTTTTGCTGACCAATGGCAGCACATCTTTAGTGCAGCTGACCAAGTTGTTTTATACTTCCAATCACATCAAAGCGACATATGTGGCATTGGGTTTTGGGTGAAACATACTAAAAGCAAAGAAAAAAAAAATTAAAAAAATAAAGAAACCAGTCTTCAGTGTGTGTGATTGTGTGTGCACTTTATTCTGTTCAAATTCTTTACTTTGTTTCTGTTACTAAGTTCAAGAAAGAAGAGAAGGACCCCTCCTTTTACTTTCTCTCTCTCATTCTTTTTCTCTCTTTATTTCTTATATCTATTTTTGGCCTACGTTGTCTTGTGCTTAACTTAAAGTAGTGTAGTTGTCCTCTATTCTTGGTCATTGTGTTTTTGGTTTCAAGCCCCCTTTTTCTTTCTTCTATATAGTGTAATCTTTGTGTGAAAAAACAAATACCCATATAGCTGAAGAGTGGTTTTGGCCAAGAAAGGAACAATCTTTGTGCTTTTAGAGATTCACATAATGCTTGAAAATTGAACTTCTCTTGTAATCAGAGCAAGATTTGAGGAGTGCCCATTTGCAATTTGCTAATTTCTGAGCTTTCTTGATTTCTGATCTTAATTTGTATGATTCTAAGTATAATTTGGGAAGTAGAGGGTGCGGGAGAATAGAAAGAAGGGTGCATGAAGGAATAGTGAAACAATGAGAGATGAAAATTCCAAGAAAAGCAAGGTGAATGAATTACTTGTGTTTAGCTTCTTCTTTTTTGTTTTGCTTTCATTTCTTGGAAATTGTAACTTTTAGGAATTCTATTTTTTGCATTCCTCCAAGTTGACATTTTTTTGTTTCTTCTTTGATTGTCTGAAGCTCTCCTGGTCAAAGAAACTTGTCAGAAAGTGGTTCAATATTAAGGGAAAAACTGAAGAATTCCAGTCTGATGAAGTTGTTTATGGAGGTTGGATTTCCTCTACCTTTCTGCTTATTTTCCTTCTTCTCTTTTCCTTTGGTTAGTTTTTGTGAATTGGGGTTTTCTCCTTGGCAACTGCTAACAAATAGGTGAATCTTTTATTGTTTTCTCTTTTCTGTTTCTTTGTTTGGTTTGGAGAGGTGGGTGGTTAGATGGGAAATCTCATGTTTTGTCTTTCATGTCCTAAATTCTAGAAGGTTATATTTATCTGTCTGGAGCACATGTTAAAGTTTTCTGTCTTATAATGTGAAATTGTAAGGGTAATCACAAAATTTCTACAAGTCATAATTTATTATTTTTCTCTATCTCCTACTGAAATCAATGGCTACATTTCCTAAAAAAATGCCACCAAGATAAAGTTAAATTCAATCATTTTTATTTCTGTTACTTGGAGTTTGGTTGATTTTACCAACTTTACCTACCCTTCAACTGTGAATTGAAGCATAAATGTGCGTGCTCCTCACTTTAGGTGGTGATGAGTGGAGAACGAGCATCTCGGAGAGGGAGCATTGCACAATTAAGAAAACCAAAACAGGTTAGTGACAGGGTACTGGTGAATGTAAATGAAATATAACTCCCAGTCCATATGTAAGTCTGTTCTATACTGATTATTCATGTCACCTTGCCCCTCTCGAATAAGTAGAGAAATCAAATTTGAGTCGGAGTATGGAGCGTCCTCGACGAGGAAGAGTAGATCTTGATCACCCTCAGATTATAAATGTACACAACTACAGGTTTGTACTCTTCATAAATCTCCAAGTCATTCCAGACTTTTCTTCTATAGGGCTAAAAGCATGATTGTGTTTCCTTCTTGTTGATGCTCTCTTTATCCCTTCTTGGCACAGCGTTTTCGTGGCTACCTGGAACGTGGGTGGAAAATCACCGTCGAGTAATTTGAATCTAGATGATTGGCTTCATTCAGCACCACCTGCAGATATCTATGTACTTGGGTATGAAGTTTTAGATTTGTCATTATGTATTCTTACAGGTTTTGTCCTTTTACAGTAGCTGACTGAAACAAAAATTTGCTTTTACACTCAGATTTCAAGAAATAGTTCCTCTAAATGCTGGTAATATTCTTGGCGCTGAAGACAATGGCCCTGCCAAGAAATGGCTATCTCTTATCCGGAAGACACTTAACAATGGTCCTGGTACTAGTGGAGGCAGCGGCTGCTATACTCCTTCTCCTGTCCCAGATCCAATTGCTGAGTGGAATGCTGACTTTGAGGGGTCAAGTAGACGCAAGGCGTCATCCTTATTCCCTCGTCGTTCATTCCAGACTCCTCAATGCTGGAGAATGGAAAATGATCCATCCATCTCACAACCTCGCCTTGATAGACGATACAGCGTGTGTGATCGAGTAATTTTTGGACATAGACAGAGTGATTTTGATCCTAACATAAGATGGGGGCACAGACCTAGTGACTATGGTCCCAGGCCAAGTGACTATTCATCTAATCACAGACAGAGCGATTATTCCTCTGGTCACAGACCAAGCGATTATTCCTCTGGTCACAGACCAAGTGACTATTCCTCTGGTCACAGGCCAAGTGATTATTCATCTGGTCATAGGCCAAGTGACTATTCTTGGGGACAGAGGCCAAGTGATTTCTCCAGATGGGGCTCTTCAGACGAAGATTATGGTCCTGGAGATTCACCAAGTACTGTTTTGTATTCACCAGTGACGGGAGAAGATGGTAATAGATTGCCCAGAAATTCAAGATACTGTTTGGTAGCCAGTAAACAGATGGTTGGCATTTTTCTCACTGTATGGGTGCGAAGTGAGTTGAGGGAGCATGTCCGAAATATGAAAGTATCATGTGTCGGTAGAGGATTGATGGGTTACCTTGGAAATAAGGTAATATTGATTGGAAATGAATTGCTCTTTTTGGCTGAATTAAGTGTTTCTTCCTATTGATCTGGAAAAGCATACATAACTTAACGTGTTATTCCATGCGCGGTTTTGCAGGGATCTATTTCAGTAAGTATGCTGTTGCATCAGACAAGCTTTTGCTTTGTGTGCACTCACTTAACCTCTGGTCAGAAAGAAGGTGATGAATTACGCAGAAATGCAGATGTGATGGAGATCCTAAAGAAAACAAGGTTTCCGCGAGTAAATGGTGTGGATGAAGAGAAGTCCCCTGAAACTATTCTTGAACACGAGTAAGACCACCATTTACTCTTTGCAAGTAACTTAGTTGCTGTCTCCTAAATTCTGATGTTAAAAACAAGATCATGAAAGCAGGAAAATGGAATAAATAAAGTTCTGTAGAACATATAACAAATTCTCTTTTTTTGCCGTGACAATGAACAATGTGAATTTCTACTGTCCATTTGAATTTATCTGAGATATGTAATATTTATGCTTTCTAAATGATTATCTTTTTTCTTTAGCCGAATTATTTGGCTCGGGGACCTGAATTATCGAATTGCACTCTCATACCGTTCTGCCAAAGCACTTGTTGAGATGCAAAACTGGAGGGCATTGTTGGAAAATGACCAGGTATTTTCACAATACGAGTAGAGTTTTTGTCCAATTTTTATTTTCTAAAAGTCAGTTTGGAAATCATCGTATGACAATTTTGAACTAATCTTGTTTGAGTTTCCTTGACAGCTGCGTATAGAACAGAGACGAGGTCGGGTTTTTGTGGGATGGAAGGAAGGAAAGATATATTTCCCACCGACATATAAATATTCAAGGAATTCAGATAGGTATTCAGGAGATGACATGCACCCAAAAGAGAAACGACGAACACCTGCATGGTACAAGATTTTCCTTTATAAATGTCAACATCATTCATGAAATCTAAAAATAGCACATAGGCAGAAGTATTAAGATAAGTGAACAAGATAAATGCCGATGCATTCTTTATCAGTAAAATGGTTAATTTATTTGTCGAGACTAGAACTGATTTTTTCCCTGTCTTATATAAAGGTGTGATCGGATATTGTGGCATGGAGGTGGGCTTCAACAATTATCTTATGTTCGTGGGGAGTCCAGATTTTCAGATCATAGACCCGTTTCCAGTGTGTTTTGGGCTGAAGTGGAGTCGGTCCCTAGCAGATTGAGGAAAAGCATGAGTTGTTCAAGCTCAAGAATTGAGGTGGAAGAGCTGTTGCCATACTCACACGGTTATACAGAACTCTGCTTCTTTTGATGGAGAATGGATGATACAGAACCTCAGCTTTTGGTATGCTCCCTATTTCTTTCTAGGAACATTTTTATATTCACGACTGCTTATATTTATGTGGATGTAATTTTCTATCTCTACATGGAATGGTTGATTTGGTAAATAAAGTACTTCTCTCGGTTACATTTTGGCATGAAGCGGCTTATGAAAAAAGAAAAGCTCAGTTCTTTTTCTTCCGAACTTCATAACTGATCTTTATCACTCCTTGGAGAAAGTTAAAATATGCACCTACCCTCACCACGCATAAAATGTTTGTTTGTTATAAGTTATGCAGATTCTTCATAGGATTCTTATCCAATAGCAAATTCATTTCTTGTTTTTAGCATATGTTTTGAATCTGCTGTAGATACTAGTATTTCTGGACATCGTGTCCCTTGGTCTCTCCGGATTTGTCTTTACCTTTGAATTTTCATTTGGACCTACTACTGCATGGTCCTTATCATGCTTCTCTTTTGGTCCCCATATTCAGGCGGGAATCACTTTGACGAACCTCAAACCTGAAGGGTGCTTGGGACCGTCCTTATCCCACTAACCGAAAAAGGTTAGTCCTTCTCTTTATCCTTTTCTTGATTCTGCAAGTTTTACCTTCACTTTTTCTAAAATATCCGTCCTCTTTCTTTGACCAGGTGTATATTCAAAATTTTGATGACTAACTTAACTTGAAGCAACGTGGAGGACTATACAACTTTTTTTCGTTGCAAATGAACATTTTCAGTAGAACTTAGGAGCATAACTCGACTGTTTGATTAACAAACTCCCACTGGCAGTGTCTCTTTTGGCATGGTTGTCATCTTTCTTCTGTTGTGATAAGGTAATTATACTTCACTTCAATTTTATATCTCTAGAGAAATTATTAGCTGGTTTGTAACCATCACCTATACTTATGTGTGATTAGCTGTAGTTGGTTACTAAATGTGTACCTCTTTTTTCAATTTATTTGCAGGATTAACTAGACCAAGAGTTAAAAAGGACTGACAAGTGGGAAAATGACAATGATTTTTGTTCCAAGATTCTTTTATTAGTTAAGAATAGGATAGAGAGATTCAATGACAAGAAGAGCATGAGGACATGAGTGAAAAATAATCATGTTGAGTTTTCCCTTTTTGTTTCTAATGAAATGAAGAGAGATTCTGAATCATTTTGATGTATACTCAATTGCAAACGTGACAGTAAAAGATTTATTAATTGAAACACCTCCACTGTCTTTGCCAATGATTTACCTGAAAAGTCGTTTTTCTTGGATTACTCCCTTAGCCCCCTGTACTCAACTGTTGTTTGCTTTTTTTTTTTTTTTTTCTTTCTCTGTAGGTTAAAGATAAAGTAATAGACAAATTTTACAGAGATAACAGTTAAAGTCATATTGGGAGGGAAAGCATGATTCAGATTCAGAAATACTTTATTCTTGGAAGGATACCGTTCACATTCTTCTTTTTATTGTCTGTAATAGCAAATTTTCAGTTTTTGTTTACCACTTAGCTGTGTCAGAACCAAAGACTTTAGCTTTACGGATTCCAGTGTCTGCTACTGCTAGGGATAATTCTGTAATTGGATTTATCTCTTGGTAAGAGAGTTACACGAGAGTGCTCCATTTTTGGTTGGACGGAGGTTAAATATAGGAAGCCTGAGTCAAGAAGGTAAGGTTTATATAAACAATATAAACGGGGATGAGGCCGCTTTTAAGTTAAAAGAGATTGTGGCCAGTGGGAGATGAACCGGCGACCTTACGAAGGTTTTAAACCCCTTGATATTAAGCTATATTTTCGAGCCATTTTAAGGAGATTTAAAATATGATATATAGAGGCAGAAAACGAATTCCGCCCCTAATTGTCAATCCAATGATTGAATACTAGTGAAAGTTAGAAACAAGGTTGATTGAGATGGTCAATTGCACCAGAAGAGAGGGAAAAAACCAGAATCTTCTAGTTTAATTCTTGCACATTCTTTAGACCGGTATTAAATTTACAGTCTTATTGTTTTCTTTCTTTTTACTATTTCAAATTATGGATTTTAGGAGGATGAGTGGTTGGGCTGCAGCAAAATACTTACTACCTTGTATGGTTTTATGTGATGAAAGCTTATATAAACCAAGCAATTGAAGATATTGCGCGAATATTAAAAGGAAAAGTAACAGCTCCCATTGTATGACTTATTTAACGGTCCTAAAGATTTGATATGACTTGTTATGACTGTGAGGACCCAAAAGATGTGACATACCTTTGCTTTACTGGATTTAAAATTTACAAAAGTTGGGTCAGAAGAAAATTGGTTGGTTAGGACTTAGGAATAAGACAACTTAGTTAGTAAACCTAGTTTGCTGCTCCTATTTGTGACATTTCCATAATGTGACAATTATGGCCTATTAAAAGTAAGTCAAAGGTTAAGTTGGTCAATATATATGGAAAAAGATGTAGGTTTAGTCACTGATACTTCCTACATAAGGGAAGTTATATGATTTTCAAATCCATATAACGTGTGAAAGTTGCAATAAACATCTCATCATTATAAGAAAAATTAATCCAAAGTCCTTTGCTAATAATTAACTCAAAATTATGGACTTATAACTATTCAAATGGGGCGGAATGGCTGAAATCTTACTCCGCAAAGATTTTAACCTGACCTATTTCCTGCTTAAAATTTCCTTTTTTCTTTTCCTTTGTCCACTCTCTTTTTAATTCCCATGTCCCATGCAGCTCAATTCTTTACAGTCTTTATTTATGGAATTTCTTCTTTTCCTTTAACTCTTCTCAAATACAAGTTCGGACAATATTTAACCAAGTGTTAAAAGATGGCCAAAACCACTCATCTCGCTTTAAGGCAGTGAAGCACTAAACGAAAATCCTGCAGACTCTTTGCTTCTCTTTGCCGCTTTAGACAGGGAATATCTCTGGATAAAAGGCTTGTTTTCTTGATTATGTCCTTGTCTGTGTATTTCACTTTTTTATGGGGCTGGAAGTTGATAGATAATTGACAGGTAAAAGAAAATCTAAGGTGTTGAAAAAATATAATCTAAAGGGGTAACATGAAAAAGAAAAAAAAAAAGAGACAAGTTACAGATTTCTTGCTGCAGAAGTACATGATAATGGAAGAAGTCATGATTTAGAGTGAGACTCTTTTTTCTTTTTCTAATAAGACACGTCTAATTCAGTTTTGTAAATTTGCAGTAAAGAGTGCTCGACATAAAACAGAAAAACTAATACTATAAACTAATACTATCATTTGTTTCAATAAATTACTTTTTCTTTTTATGAGTTCTGAGAGAGCACTAACGTTGGTATTAATACTTTTAATGAATGGGACACTCCTTCAAATTCTAATGGCATTTGGACAGTCCACAGTTCCATTTGCTTTGTTTCTGGGACCAGAACCATGCCACACATTTACTAATAACCTCTAAAATCCATCATTCAAGTTTGTTCCCTGTGTTCATGTACATGGAGAGGCAAGACTTTCTCTTAGGATTTAATATATATGTATAAAAAATAATTTTAACCTATATAGAGAGTATAATTTTTTTATATGCATGATAGATTTTTCAGAGAAAAATATTCAATTGACCACCATTTAATTACTGTATGACTATGCCACCGCATGACGAAAATGACAGAAGTAAGAATTTTAATGAGACGATTAAAAAAATGTAAGCATATTACACTAGATACTTAAATCTGTGACCTACAACAACTTTTGAGCCACTCCATCACTGTATTAGAAGCTTTCTTAATGTCAAAATTAGGATTCAAAAATTTATACATATACAAAAGAAATCATTATTATCCTATATTTGCAAAGTATAATTTCAGACGAAGGAACTCAATTAAACTATTTCAAAGCATGTAGCTCCGCGTTGCTCATATATTGATTTCACAGCAAGAACCATCTTGTCACTTACTGAGTAACAAGTTGTATGGTTAAAGGAAAAGAGAAGTTCTACGGCAGTGGATGTATTTTTTTGTGTGGTTAAATTGTCAATTGTCAAGTGGCAATAGGGTTTTGTCTCGAAATTTGCTAGAGAACATCTAATTCTTTCACTGATGTGATCGAAAGGAAAAAAGAATTACTCATTATTTGAGACATCTCTTGTATCCCTGTCTGTGCGGCTCTTTCCCTCCCTATATTACTAGGACGGAGCTAACTCATGCTTTGTGCCCATTTCATAAATGAATTTAAATTATATATAGTTAAAAAGAATTTTATAGTTCGATATTTTAATTCGTCGTAACAGGTTTGGTTACCTACTCTAGTTTTTATGTTACCAATCTCACTTATTACATAGTATAAAAATTGGTTTGCATTACTAGTATTTAGAAGTTAGAATTGGTAAACTGGGATCGATAAAGAATAAAGTATAAAACTAATTACAAATTAATTGCAAACATTTTATTATGGTAGACTCCAATAAAATAGGGAGAAATACTTAAAGCTATGAAGAATTCATCAACTATCAATTCAATGGAAGACATTTATGGATGTAAAAGGTAAACAGAGTTAAATTAGAATTAATGGATATGTACAGGGTTAATCATAAAAATCAAAATAATTACCCTGATTCTACCCATACAAAATAATTACACGATCATACTCATATATTGTTTCGGTATATGTGTGTACTATTATAGTATATTATTTCATTATAACTATATACTCTATTATTGTGTACTCTTACAATATATTGTGATACAATAGCAGTATATTATTGGATAATTGTATTTTTATTTATATTTCAACTGAAAATTTGCATATTATTATGGTATACCATTTCGGTATATAAGTATATTATTGCAGTATAACTGTATACTATTACAGTATATTTGGATACCGTAGCAGTATACTGCTTAGTAAGGGTCTATTTGAAAGCCACCCGGTAATTGAAATTGGGGTAATTACTAGGGTAGTAGTTACACATCATAATAATTACGACAACTTGTTTGTTTGTCATAACGTAATTACAGTGTAATTACAAGTGTTCTGTTTGGTTGCACAAGTGTAATTACCCAACCAAATTAAATTTTAAATGAAGTAATTATCGAAACTTTAAAGTTAATATAATAAATATATGCCTATAAATAATTTTTTATAAATACAATTAATATTAGATTTGGTATTTAGGATGCATATTTTTTCTTGAATATACACTAATTAGTAATCATATATTTATAACTAATATTGTAAGAACAATTGATATATATTTTCTAAATTAATAATATTTAGTTTAATTAATATAAAAGCTAAAAACATACATTTTGTTAGAACATCATGGAATGCATGTTTGATTAAAATAAATTAATATTTATAAATATAATGTCATAACATTAAAACTGTTTGACAGAACTAATCTATCAATTCTAACTAAAAATAAATGGCATGCAATGTCAAATAACAAGTCAATACTATTAAAACAAGTAAATTAGAACATAAATATAACACAATTCCAAAATCCCAAAAAAAAAAAACTTTAACAAATGTCACATTCCAACATAATAAAATAAGTTCCAATACAACTTAAGATTAGGAAACATAATAAGTTTATAACCTCATTCAACAACGAAATTCTACTTTATGACATCAATCATTATATGCAAAGTTTGTTAATGACTCATTATTTCTAATATTAGGAGGTATAGTTTGGAAAAATAGAATAATAACGCAGTTATTCCAAATGAAGAAAATAAAACAAAAATAAAATAAAATATATGAGCAATTACATGGAATCACAAGAAGTAAAGGTAGAGAAATAAAAAATTAAATAATGTACAAAGAAAATATATTTTAAAATTTAAAAATTAATTAAATATTTAAAATAAAATAAAAAATTTAAAAAAAAATTAATATAATAGAAATAAAAAGTTGTAAAGATAATAGATTAAAATAAAAAAGCAAAAAGGAAAGAAATTAAAAAGTAACCTTGTAATACAAGTGTAATTACCACCAATTCTCACTTTCCCCTTGAGAATTGGAGAGTGTAAATACACCTCTCCAATTACACTCAATTCCATGCTGACCAAATAATTACTTGGCCTGACAAACATGCCAAACTGTGTAAATACACCAAATTACGTCCAAATCCAATTCCTAGATAGCTTTCCAAACAGGCTCTAAATGTGTTTTTATTCAAGTTTCAGCTGAAATATTTGCATATTATTACAATATATCATTTTGTTAGCTCTTTTTTTTTTAATCCTTTTTTTTGGTCATTAGATTGTGTATCATATAATAAGTCCTAGTAATAATAATCCTTGCAAAGTTAACTTATCCATGGAGTTCATTAATAAGACATTTTGGATCGGGGATCTTGTATGAGTGTAGGAAAAAAGGTACAAAGAAGCTCTTGAAGCCTTCAAACAAAAGCACATATGATGAGGAGATGACTAACGTGCAATGTAGGAAAATACAGGAGAGAGAAAATACAATAAGACAAAGTAATTAGCATTCAATATTTATTTTTTCTAGCCGATTCATATAGTGATATAAAAATTATATACAATTATACATATATTACACATGAATTATACATTATTATATATTCGCTGATTATATTTAGTTTAAGAGGTTAGATGAACAACTTTTTGGGTTAATTCTTCAAGTATGTCAAGAAAAAGTTAGGATAAATAGGAAAAAATAGGAAAGAGAAAACACAAAATAATAGAGAGTAATTTATGAAAAAAGGGAAAGTCAGGGAAAAGTATTTTGAACCGCATGGGTGTATTCCGTAATGAGTTTCGAGTGGACCCAAATGGTCATTTTGTGTAGATTTCCCTAGAATTAAGTCAGCTGTATCATTTGTAAGCTAAGTGAAACTAAGTTGAGCCCTTGATTTTAGAATCTTTAAAGCATTGGTCTATTCATTATTTCATGTTCGAAGATGCAAAGCTAATGGAAATTTGATAAGCCTCTTATACAATGTTATTTTCCTAATTTATATTAGGTGAGCTAAGCTAGATTGAATCAGCCTGTTTTGACGGCTCTAATTGCACATGGATGCTTTGAACTAACCTCATCAACTGCCATAGTATATATGAATGAGTTATAACTTTAATGGGAGCCATCCCGAATTAAAATGAGATGATATGGATGAGTTCCTCAAAAGTTTAGGTTTAGTTCCAATATGGTTTAAACAGGGGAGAGACATATATGAAATAGCAAGGCACCTAAGAGCTGACTTTTGTTTAGGATACAATTTTAACAACACATAAAGTATAATTAGTTAGTGTTGTTTGTGTAAGAAGTACAGATATATACTTGAACATCTGTTGTTTGCATTACAATTTCACATTACATATATGATTGCTCGTGTAATATTTGATGTAATAGTGGTAGAGAGAACACCAGTGCGTCATTCTTATTTGGAATGAACAGTGGAAGGTTATATTTACATGTTTTTTCAGTGCATTCCAATTCACAAGAGTAGAAGTATGCAATAAACTAAAAGAAATCGTTTGAAAGACTCATATGGAACTAGCAACTCACTCACTTTTTTTCTGCTAACGGTACAACAGTGGAAGTACTGTACAATTTCGACTTTAGGATGTAAAAAATTACACACTTTTTAAAATTAAAATTTTCTCGTTATTCGATATTTTTCGACGAAACATATTAATTAACAATATTTAATTAAAGAAAGTTTAAGTTTTTCAGATATTTAATTCTCCACTTTGGGCTGACTGTATTTGAATTTTGAACAAAACAAAACTTCAATTCACACTTGGATATTCGTATGTGAACAAAGCTGGATACTTAAATTTGGACAAAGGAAGAAAGTGATCTAATCTAACAATGAAACTTTGCAGAATGTCCATGAGAGGGCTAAACCTTCATTTGGTATCCAATAAAAGGAAATTTATCTAGCTATACTATAATAAGAACTTATTTACCACTTTTCTTTACGTTCCTTAATAATTATATTTTTATTTATATTTACTACTTATATACAAAATCTTAATAAAGAGAGCATTCCTTAAAATTAGGATGTAACCTCCCCCCCTCCCCCTCCACAACCACATCGCCCAGTCCTCCTCCCACTCTCATGTATATCACTTATACAAAGCCCCTAAAATCACTTTTCATCCCATTATAAAAAAATCAAAATATTTCTTTCTCTTGCACACAAATCAACCCAAATCTCTCCATCTTCACAAAAATTCATTGGTATTATCTCTAAAATTGGAGCAACAAAGGGTTTTCCATTGACAGTCATTAAAAAGTTTCGATGTTTTGAATTCAATATATGAGTTTTACGAATTTGTAATTTGTCTGGATTGGATGTTCTTGCAAACAATTGAGAATATACCTAGAAGTTTATATCTCAATTTTGAGGAAGATTGGTTGATTTTAGGATTACTTTTAGGTAAAATTTCAGATTGAAACTCGAAAATGAAGAAGTTTCAGAATTGTATCAAGACTGTATTATAATTGTATGATAATTGTATCAACATTCGGGTTTTATGAACTTTGTGATTTATTTGAGTTGGATGTTTTTGCAAACGATTGAGAATACAGTTTGGAATTTATATCTCAATTTTGAGGGATTGATTAACTTTAGAGTTGGTTTTAGGTAAAAATATCATATTGAAAATCGAAGAAGAAGAAATGTCTGAATTGTATTACGATTGTATGATAGTTGTATCATAATTGTATCAGATTTGTTTCATAATTGTATCACAATTATATCAAAGTTGTATATGACTTGTATTTGATACATCAATACCTAAAATAATACACGATATCAGAATTTAAGTTTAGAGTTGTGATTGAAACTTGAAGAAGATGAAGATCAGAATTGTATTACAATTTTTTAGAACTGTATCACGGATGCATCATAATTGTATTTATATCAAAATTATTGCAAGAACTATATCACAAGTGTATGTTAATTATATATTTATTGTATATAGCCATGCAAAATTGTAAGTTTGTGACAAATTTTACATTTTGGATTTTGTACGAGTCATTATCCTATTAGTAATAATTTTGCTAGAGTCTAAGGATTTTTGAATAGTTGAATTGGTTTGAAACTGGATTTTTTGTCATCACATGATATTCTATGCCGTGTGTATAGATTTGTAACTGTAAAAAAGAGTTTTTTTTTTTTTGCTATTATAGAAAGCAGTTCTGTGTTATTGGATTTGTTAGATTAGAGATCACTTTGCTAGTATTATAAAGATAATAGTAACATAGAATATTTGTATGATATTATATCCAGTATTTGAGGGGTCCTACCAAAAGCATTCAATAACTGAAGCAAAATTACCAGCTTCTTGTTGAAGACGTGCAACTAGCTAAGATAGAGTGAAGAGGAGATATGCATACTGAAGAAATTAGGGTACATGGAATAAGGAGAAGAGAGAAAAAAGATAAGGATACAATTGATTCTCTTAATTGAAGTCATTAATATTGGGGTGAGAGTCTTTTATGGGGGAATATATATAATTTATAAGAAAAACCAATTTTTTTTTTTTGAAAACTACGAAACTTAGAGAAAATGGATAAATAAGTTCCTATTATGGTATATATAGGAAAAATTCCCTATTAAGAAACCCAATGTCCATAAGAGGGACAAACTTTCATCTGGTATTAAGAAACCCAATATACGCAACAAATCCAGCACAACTTTTGAACAAAAAGAATTCAGCCCAATTATAGACGACGCCATGATAGAACCGACCTATAATAAATTTATCTCAATTTATCTTTGTGTAATGACCCAACCGATTATTTGAGTTTTAGCAATCTATCCGGTGGTTTGAGACTTTCAGTAGCCTCATATGATGCACTATGACTTGCGTGTATGAGTGGGATTGATGTTCTAGAAATTTGGGATTGAGTTGGAAGAGTGATTCTCAATTTGAAAGCTTTATGTTGGAAAAGTTGATCAATGTTTGACTTTGAGTAAACGACCTCAAAATAGGGATTTGAAGGTTCCTATAGGTTCGTGACGTAATTTCGGACTTGTGCGTATGTTCGGGTTGAGTTTTAGTCGGCTCGGAAGCGATTCAACACTTATTGTCGAAAGTTTACATTTTGAAGATTTTTGAATTTGCTATGGCTTGTAGTGGACTTTGGTGATATAGGAGTTCCATTGTGGTTTTGAAATATTACATAGGTTCATTTAGTTGATTGAAACTTGTGTGTGAAGTTTGGTCATAATCCGGAATATCTAAGTAATGTTGATACTCAATTTAGCCCTCATGATATTTTGTAATGTATTTTTATATATTTTTAAGTATTATTTATAGAATATTTACCTGCATTATTACTCCATGACATGTTTTAATTTCATTTTATTATCTTCATGGCTTTTTGTCTAAATTATTATTATAGAGGTTTTATGCAAATATTTTTTTTTAATATTACAAGCGTTTTTAATCGATTCTAGCATTTATAATTGATAGATAATCTATTTATTCCCCCAAGCCCAAACCGGACAAACCAACCCTATCCAAACTCGGCTCTTACTTTACCCGATATTTTTTAATCCCAATCGTTGTTCTCCAGTGATCAACGACTCATAACCTTTCCCCCCTTTTCTTATTATACCTGACCCCAAACCCTAATTTCATTCCCTCAGCCACCTCTTGATCCTATCTTCTCTCCTCCTCTCTGCTAACACTAGACGTCTTATTCCCAATCCCTCTCCAAGTATGGCTAGAGTATGGAATCGTTCTATGATACGCTTACCTTATTTGTATTATCTCGTTATTACTTATGTGTTTGTGGTATTATTTAGTAGTTTCCCGATTTTGGCAAGTACTATCTCTCAGAATCAGACCCGACCAACTTTAATCTTTGGGATTTAGACGATATCTCGTCTATATACACGCAAGGAGAGACAGTTCTTCCACTCAATTGTGGAACCCTAGCTAACAATATCTTTCCTTTACAAGTTGTCTCACTGATTGCATGTGATTTTTCTTTTTCTTTTGTTTCTGATTGATTTCTTTCCTTGTTTGTTCTCCTAATCATGCATTATATCAACCCCTCCCTAATTCCCCTTTTGGACAAACTTTACTCACTACTCTATCTCACTCATACTTGTTCTATTTGGTGTTCTGGTTCTCTGAAAACTCTTGTTGTTTTAGTTTTGCTCTTGGCCGACTCAAAGCCAAGTCCATTCGAATATTGTTCTATAAACCTCCTTCGGCTCAAGCATTGCTCGGAGTCCTTGAGGCTCTTGTGAACTCTTAAGTGCCGGGGAATCTGGGATTTCTACTACTCAAGCTTGTTCTTTTGCATTCACTGTTGAATTTCTACTAGATTTCTAATTTTTCTTATTTACCTGCCTCTCGCTACAACTGGTTAGTTCCTTGCACTACACAATTTTATTCTCTTATGTTAACTTCAAATGCCTGGATCAGTCTTTGTGCAATGATTATCGGTTTGGGTAATGAAATCTTGAATTAGGAGAGTTAAGGCCACCCCTTATGTGTTAATTTAGAAAATGTATCATGTTAATCCTTAGACTACCTGATTCTCTGACAAATGTATCCTTGTCTTCTTTTCCTGCACGAATTTGTATGAGGCTACTCTATTTGACTATTCCGACATTACCATAATAATAAGTAGAAGAGCTTATAAGTTTTTCTTGTTAAATTTGCCTCTTAACTGCCTTTGCATGCCAATCTAGAACTCACCTTGCACCCATATTCTAACATGTGAAACTGATAATTTGACTCTACCTCTATACTTGTTTATGATGTCATGGAGACAATACTTTGTCCTTTGTTTGGCTTTATAAAATCGACAAAATTCTTGTGTCCTCCTTATTGCATTGGCATTGAACTCTAGCAGGGATAGAGTTACTTAGCTAGTTTTAGGGAAACTATCTAGTAGGTTACTGAGTACTATCCACGAACATCTATGTTTGTTTGTTTCTTAGTATGCATCCGTCAGGATCTACCTTATTAGTTCCCCTGCTTCCACTTGTTGAACAACCTCATTTTGAGTTCCTTATATTCCTTTAATGTTGCACTTTGAAGTATGCACATAGGGCTTCCCCTTGTTGGACTTGCATTTGATTGTGCTATGATTTGATTCAAACATGAAGTCAACCCCTTTGCTTTCTCTTATTTTTGCTTGCTAATTTTGAAGCCTATTTATGGGTATATCTGTACGATTCTTGACTAAGTGGAAATGTCATGACATAACATCTAAAAAACTTGCCTATATGATTTTATCTGTATTGCTAGCTATTTTCTCATGAGTGGTAAAGGGAATAAGGAGTTGCTTTTGAGTCTGGGTCTGGTCTGTTGGGCCAGAAATGGTATTGGATCTAAAACTGTACTATCAGATTTTTTCCGTGTACTTGGAGCTTGGGCCTGCTATTTGCAAGAGGTTGATAGACTGTTGAAGGCCCTGAAACACGACCGGATTATTTGTGTATTAATATTGGTCCTGTAATTATTTTCTTTTATTTTGTAAAAACTTGTAAGGACAGATAAACAAGGAAAACTATGGATTGGGCATGGATAGCTTAATTTTTGTACGCTTGGGTAGAGCATGCCTATAGGGTCAAACACCCTCACTTGCTACTTGTCATTACAAATCATGCTCAATTTCCTTCATGTCACATGCTACTAGCTACCATGATTATAAGGTAATTACTTCCTGTACGCTTCACCTAGAAATTATGAGCCTAGGATTTTAACTAATGTGAATTGGACACTACTTGCATGGTTTGCCTAATATGTTACAAATTAAATAATGTCACTCACCCAGCATGCCTATAGGATTTGTTATGTGATAATTTGCTCTCCTGTCTTCAATGCTGGCCAGAGACCATGCTTATAGGACTTCCTCTATGCTAATTTACTTGACTGTTGGACCACTACGTTTACAGATCATGTTCTTAGGGTCTCACACCTAGATATTATGCCTATAGGGTTATAAGCAATGTCTTATGTTACTTGATTATTTTGTAACTTAAACAAGGCCAATCACCCAAGTCATAGAGAACTTGCCTATAGGATCTAATAATGAAATAGAGATCATGCCCATAAGATTAATACTTAGAAAATTTACGCCCCTCACTATCATAACTGGTCGCCTATAATTTTCACTTAGAAATCATGTCTTAGGTCTAAATCAACTAATCCAATGATACAAGTTAGACTAAAACTGTCTGACATACCTTCATAATTAAAAATCATGCTGATAGGACAATTCATTGAACCAGTATATCATGTACACATTAATTCTGCCACTTTTTAAAAATCAATTGAATTAGAAATTATTTTGCACCTATATGAGTCTATCCGAGGAGGTAAATATGAGCCCTTTTATGCTAATTGTGATTCTTTGAAGTCCTACTTGTTCCAATTGTTTGGTGACTAACTTTTTAATTTTGAGAAACCCCAGGATAAGTTTAGAACCACCTCTATAGCTGTCCAACACCTCCTGGACAATAGGCATGGGACTGGTAAGCACATATACAGTACGACTTAGAATTCTGCGCTTTAGGTAAACAACTTAAAGATAGTAATCGAGTAGCTGGATATGATAGTTTGTGCTTGCTGGATATTATGAGAAACTATTGCACATAAGGTTGCGAAGTATTATTTATATTTCACTGGGTGATCCCTTAAGCTTAAAAATTTAGGACCCTCACTATGTCTAAATTATTCATCCATGTTCTACCCAAGCTTAGCAATTAGTACATAGGATTTGTTAAAGTAGCTCTAAGGTTGGAACATCTTTGTAATTACAAGGCTTTGTAAATTGATATTAGTTAATAAAATTCTATTTTTGTACTATCTTTATGATTTTTCTTCGAATATCCTTAATCTAGTTGATTATTCGCAATCAAGTTATATCCTGTCATGTTGCTTCACTTATAACAATTAGTAACCTATTTAACTGCTCACCCACTTAGCTTAATAATAAATTTGCATGTTCACTTAGGATAATTTAGTCAATAATTTGATATTCCCACATAGTTTTAAATTCAGCCGGGAACTACAGTTATGGACCTCGAAGAGTGCCTAACACCTTTTTCCGAGGTAATTTGAACCCTTACCTGATCTTTTGGTGATGCTGACTAGTTAAAATAGAGTTATTTGCAAAAAGATGCCCTCATAAACCTTAAAATTGTTAGGTGGCGACTCTTCTCTTTTAATAATGTTTAAAAAGTTTATCACATGTCGAAACCCGCTTTCACGAGAAAACAGGTCGCGACAGCATGGCGACTCTTCAAGAGAAACATAGGATCTTACTATAACAAATTTTTGCTTGTGTGGGATTATCAATTTGCTTTAATTGACTTCTTTCATGTACCCCCTTCCCTATCCCTTTACTTGCTCGAAATTGATACATCATGAACTTCCCTTTCCCTTCTCCTTTATCTATTTTACTGTTCAATCAAGTTTTTTGATTTTTATGTTTATTTTGAGAATCATGTTGACCATTTTCCTTTTCCTTATCTTTTCTTAACTTATTTATTTATCGCATTATTAAATATTGTATTTATATGTTTCTTCATCATATAAAATTATTTGTCTATGTGTTATCGCTTTTACATAAGCATGTTTTCAACATCATATTCCACTCATGCCTATTAACAATATAGCGACACTTGATAAGTGCCCATGCTTTCCGAAAGTATCCTTTTTTAAAATGGAAAAGGCTTATTAGCAGTATACTAGTTGATCAGCGGTGCAGTCGACAGTCCCATGCCTTCCCCTATCAAGTTGTCCACTTAGAGAGGGGTAGATTAGTTGACAATCAGCGATGCAATCGATGGTTAGACCCCTAGAAACCTAATCTGATCAAAATTCTGCATGCATCATATTAAACCTAGGATGGATTAAATATCCTTAATGTATTAATCTATTTAGATAAACCTCATCCAAAGTCCAAAAGGGATCTATACAATCCCAAGGGATACTCTCATACTATGTGCGTCACTTGGAGAAAATGTTCCAACATGTTGACTATTATCACTTATTTAATCAAATCAGGAGGGGGTAAGTTCAACTCTTTTTTTTTAATGTAGAAAATGAAGCACGATATCCCTAGGTTCGGAATGGTTCAAAGCATTCCATCCAAGTTGATCGATTGGTGGAACGTCTTCCCTCAATGTGAGAGGAATCACTTGAGAAGGGTAGTGGATAACTTGCCATCCTTAATGGTCGTCCAGCCATGTAGGAAACTGATTGAGGTCACTACCATATTTTGGGATGATAAGAGAGCCGTCTTTCGATTTGGAAACGTGGAGATGACTCCATTCTTGAATGAAATTGAAGGTTTTGCTAGAATCCTCTGGGATAGTCCCGGTCTGCTGGTACCGAAAAACCGTACACCCTGTGATTTCCTGAAAATGTTTGGAATCAAGAAGAACGATGAACTAGGTTGTTTGAAGAAGTCTTACATTTCTTTTGATTTTTTGTAGAACGATATGACACAACAAATCATATCGATTATTTCATGAAGAATTGGCCATTACTTCTGTTAGATGGATACACCGTAGGGTTTGTTTTCATTGTATGTTTCTTGAGGCTGTTGTTCTTCCCGATGCAAGGGAGAAAGATCCATACTCGACTAGCTAAGGTAGCTTGAACCATGATGGAGGGAATTAAGGGACAAGCCTATATTATTGTCCCCATTGTTGACGGTCAATTTTGACCCTCCCTTTCAAAAGTAATTTATTCATACTTAATAAGTTACAATAAATACATTTAAAGTATTTTCTGTTGATGCATCTCTATTTTTCACAAATTAATTAAGTATTCATTCTACTAATAGTTCAGGGGTTATGAGATATTCTTTTAATCTTGCGTAACGGTATCATGTTTGGATCGGGTTGCACGGCCCAACAGTGTCATGTTTGGATCGGGTTGCATGCCGCAATAGTGTTATGTTGAGTACGGTCCCCTATATCTATTCCTACGTACTTTGTTTCTCATCCTCTGAGAAGGGTTCGTAACATCTGTTCGACCGTTTTATTCGTTACGCGGGCTGAATAATTCTTTTCCAGAGTTTGTTCCTCTTTATGTGTCATGTTCAAATTGTAGCTCGTCCGCGCATTGATGGCGCCACATGAGAACTGAGTTGGTGTTTGAGGTGGCTTATCGCATGAGCAGCTTGCACCGGGTAAGACGAGATTATTGGAGCTGAAATCTATGCAATTAGATTTATATAAGGCACATTAAAAGGAAATATCGTTATTTAGTTCAGAATGAGGTAATGGTACTTGACAGGATGAGAGACTCCATGAATTATTGATTCGGTAGGTGGCTACGAGTTTCTACACGTCTCTTTCGTCGTGGCAGTATTGCGAGATTTTGAACAGGATTTATATGCGTCATGAGATGTGTTGCGGGCACTAGATTCCTTAAATTTCAGCTATCGTGGTCGGAGGATGTTATTATGAGCAATCGACTTATATGTGAGTTTGTGAATTTGCACTCTACTACTGTGTTTATCCCTGTTGGGAGGTTTTGATGGTCTTAGGTGTGTCTATCATTTTTGTTTTGTACACTATTAAGGGCTATGAGTCCAAAGGTGACTTTTTGTTACTCACCACAGTGGATTTTGATGTAATTTCGGGATAATTGAATAAAGCTTTATGAATTATATGCCCTACCGGTATGGGAGTTCATTATGTGCCGTGATTTAGAGTAAAGGAAATTATTTTTAAAGGAGAAATGGATAGATTTCGGTTGGCACGAGTGCGTATTACTTGTGATTCAGAGTTGAGGACGAGATCCTCGCATTTTTAATATGATGTGAAAAGCTTAAACTGGACTATGAGCTGCGGTGGAAGTTATATAAGGACGAGATCCTTGTGATGAAAATTTATATGTTTTAAATTCTCCCTCTGTTAAATTAAATTTTTACTATAGTACTGATAGGGAGCCATGCCTGTTAGGCTTATTTGATAATTCTTCTATGTGTTTTTGTGTGTATTTTGCCATATTCGTGCTGTAATAATTGAGTTTTAGCCTATAAGGGGAGTGTTCATGTGGCGTTAAATGTGACTCGTTAATTCGAGTAAATAATTATGAGGTCTTCATGCCTTGTGAATTGCTGTCAGAGTTCTGAAAGTTTGAAACGAAATTTTGGTTAATATGAGGTTAATTGACGATGCTGGAATTATTATGAACAACTATTATAACCAGAGATGTGGTTATGGGCATACATATGATGGGCGCGTAAGCACGAGTTGCTACAGCCGGTTGAGACTAACACGCTGTGTTGAACTAATTGGGCTGTGAGAAATTTGGCTTTGAAGTTTATAAATGTGAATAAAAGAAATAATCTTCAATTGAGATGGTGTTGTCGGATCCATGTTAAATTTAAGGTGACGTGGAATCACCCGCGAGTGCGTGTAATAATACACTTAGAAATTTAATGTCCTTGGAATAATTCTTGGCACGTTCGAGGACGAACGTTTGTTTAAGTGGGGGAGAATGTGACGACCCGGCTAGTCGTCTCGTGAGTTACCGCTCCGTTTCCCCCATTTCTGCTTCATTATGCTTCGTTATCCGTGTTTTATGTGATCGAGTTGAGTAGTTTGCGTTCGCAGTGGGTTTGGTAAGAAAGGAGACACTTAGTATCTTTTCAGAAGATTTAAGTTGGAAAAGTCAAATGGATGTTGACTTAGGAGTTAGAGGGCTCGGATGTGAGTTCCGATGGTTCGGTTAGCTTCGGGAGGTGATTTATGACTTAGGAGTGTGATCGGAATTGGTTTTGGAGGTCCGGTGTAGAATTAGTCTTGGATTGGTGGAGTTAGTATTTTGGCGATTTTCAGTTGTTAGGCGAGATTTTGATCCGAGGGTCGGAATGAAATTTCGAGAGTTGCTATAGCTTCGTATGGTAATTTCGGGCTTAGGCGTATGTCCGGATTTGAAATTGGAATTCCGTAGGACAAGTCAACGCATTTTGGCGAATGTTGGAAAATAGAAGATTTTGAGAAAGTTTGATCGAGGAGTTGAGCTTTTGATATCGGGGTCGGAATCCAGTTCTGAAAATCTTCATAGGTCCATTATGTAATTTATGACTTGTGTGTAAAATTTGAGGTCAATCGGACTCGATTTGATAGATTTCAGCATCGAATGTAGAAGTTTTGTTAGTTTCATTAGGCTTGAATCTGACGCGAATTTGGCGTTGAGAGGTTGTTTTGAGCATTCCGAAGGTTGGAACAAGTTTGAATAATTTTATGGGGTATGTTGGCGTGTTTTGGTTGAGGTTCCAGTGGCCTCGGGTGAGTTTGGGGTGGTTACGCGGACTATTTCATCGTTGGAAAGGAAAATCTGCAAAAATGTCAGAAATGCTGTCCAAAATGCAGACAACATGTTGATTATGCTACGCGATGCTGTCCAAAATACGGACAACATGTTGATTATGCTACGCGAAATGATATAGCAAAGTGTAACAGATTTCTGGGCCAAAATCAATGTCAGAAATGCTGTCCAAAATGCGGACAGCATGTTGATAATGCTACGCGAAATGCTATAGCATTTTCAACACCTGAAAGTTTTATTTGTTCCCATTTTTGACCCTTTATGTATAGAAATCAGTGCCAATTTGCCATGCAAAACCCATTTTCGTTACCCACAAAGAAACACCTCCAAACACCATAAAATCACCGCAAATCAACCTCAAAACTATATCCAAAAGAGATTTTCTTGAACAAATT
>MCJB01045670.1:56606-102890 GCA_002018475.1 Nicotiana obtusifolia
GTGATGTGATATGCCCGAGGGGATGATACTGTACCATGTGATATACCCGAGGGGCTGATACTGTTTTATGATACTGCCCGAGGGGCGTGTTTATTTTTTTTAAAAGATACTGAGCCCGAGGGGCGGTTTTAAATGTTTTCTTTTACTTCACGTCATCTACTTGAAAGACTTGCATGTTTCACCGGTTGGAAGGGGTTTCTACTTGATTCTCGTCGATTTACTGTTTTAATGATGTTTTATTGCTTCAATATGGATTGCCTTGTGCTTTGTGTGTGTTTTCTGCTTTCCACCATTATTTATGACTATTACTCACTGAGTTGGAAGTACTCACATTACTCCCTGCACCATGAATGCAGATTCAGGCATTGTTGGTTCCGCTCGGAGGCATTGATTTCTCCTGTCCAGGCGGTGATTCAGAGACTACGAGGTAGTTATTGGCGTCCACAGCCCCGTATCCCTTTTATCTTGTTGTTTCCGCTTTCTCCAACTAATTGTGCCAGAGATATTGTAATAGTAATTTTGTTATTAGGATTTTATTAGTTGCTCATGACTTTGTGACACCCCGGTTTGGGCTGTAGTCGGGTTGGTTCGCTATGTTTTTCTGCAAATGATTGCTATTAAACTATGTTTGTGTTGTTCTCTTGTTAAATTAACTGCTTAAAATGAGTTATAGTTCGAATTGGCTGGCCTTGTCTTCACGAGAGGCGCCATCACGACCGGGTTTGGGATTTGAGTCGTTTCATTAGTCTCGACCTATTACTAGATATTATCTCAGCCGTTGGATCACACAGATCCAACGGCCCCCGTATTTTCCCGAAATTGATTTTCTTAAATGTGTATAGCCTTGATTTATCAAGGCGTTTGATCAAAACGATCAAACGGTCCGGATCCTTTCCCTTGACTTTAACCTTAGAGACGACCACCCCTTTCTCAAAAACCTAAATCTTTTCCCTGCTATTCTAGCCGTCCTCTTTCCTTTTCCTCTCTCAATTCTCTTAAACTCCATACCCATCAATCCCAGAAACCTTGCACTAAATCGTGCAAGGTTGCAAATAATGACTCCAAATCGTTCTTCTTGTCTTCTGACTCCGCGAATCTTGCTGATATTCCCCATTTCGTCATATCAATTTGAAATCTCGAGTCTTCTGACTTAGACGCAACTATGAAACTTTAAGTCTTCAAATCCTTTGATGCTGCAACGAAATCAAGGGCATGCATGAGCATCTCATGATATTTATTCGAAACCAGAGGTAAAGTGCAATGACCTACGGATTTTTGGTCCTTGTTCGATGGTCTTCTCGCCTGTAATGGCTGTCTTCCACGTTGGTAAAACTCTCATTGATCTTTCCCCTCCGTTCATTTATGATGTTACACGATCGTGCTTGCATAATCTGATAATTGTCACTCTCCACTATTTTGGTTTAAAATCTGAAACCCTAAGACCTTAAATGGAACTATAAAAAGGGGTCTTTAGTGCTCTCACCTAACAGAACACACATAAAGATATAAACACACACTAAGCACACAAAGACACTGATAAATTTAGAGTTCTATTCTTAGCTTTCTTACTGTTTTCCCTCTCTTGTGCTGAGCTCTATCACTGGTTGAAACTCGAGGGTTTTGAGATTTTGAGCAACAAAAAGGAGTTCATTTAGTCTGCTGCCTTCAAAAAGGCCAGCATCTCTCTCCCTTTGTTCTTCTTTTTGTTCATCTCTTTGAATGATTTAGATATGTCGAGTTAGGATCTGTAGATTATAATTATTCTATTTGTGTTTGACATGTTGATATTTATGATTTGTTAATTTAATGACTTTTTGTGATTAGCTTTTTTGTTATGAGTCTTTAAATGATAAGTTGATTAAATCATAAATGATACCTGTTGATCTCAGTCCTGAATTTTCTAGCAGTCTCCAAGCCTATGTTCTTATGTGTTTATATTCAATATGAACTTCATAGTTCTCATTGAATTGCAGTAAGCTCATCCCTGTCTTATTGCACCTCTGTAATTTTGTGAGTTTTCGAAGTTGAGTTTATTACCTGATATTTATGACTAAAATGAAACCTTAACTAAGGTGACTTATATTCCCCTGCTTTTTAACCTTGATCTTGAACTTAAAATGTCTAAATACTTTCCTCTATGTCTGTGTATGTTAAACTATGTCGGATTTACCACTATAGAATTTACTTTGTTTAATTATTATCATTGTCAAACCAATCATGTTTATGTTTTCCCTTTACTAATGATACTGTTTTGATCTTCACTTTTGCTTATTATTCCCTGCATCCTATTTGTTTTGTGATCGAGTTCATTATTTGGTAATCTTAACCGATATACACCTGAAAGTTCACTAAGTCCATATCACTTAACTAAGTTGAAATAATCTATGTGTTTAGATGCTCTTCTTCTCTGTATCTGTAGCTACTAACTCCGAGGGTAATTTCAGGGCCTTCATTATGACCTTCTCATGATCATACTCAATTGTTGTATACATTAGTAGGAAAGTATCTTATTTGCATCAAACTGTCTTCTTCTCATGAATCATTGTTGTATGTATATTCTGTTAAAGTTAAGCTATCTTCCTCTTCATGGTGTAAGTCATGATCTTATTTGGATAAAGTCAACTAGTAATTGCTGCATAACTATGCTTGTTTGTCCCATGATCAGTTGAGATCTTCATATACATCTGTAATTTAAAATTTGTGCAGTTCATCCCTGTTCTTAATCTCTTTGAGCCACTATTGATTTTGAAAATCCTGCATGCATCTATCATTAACTTATCTTCCATGAAGATAGGACTTAGACACTATGTTATAATCAATTGACGCATTAGAAGCTGAAGCATGATCACTTCATACCTACATACTGAACTAGACTTATGTTTGAGTTTGAATTTGTTTTGATACAATGTTTCCATCTCCTTTCTTTACCAACATGTTGATTTGGTTCTATAATTAGTTATGTAGTGTGCAAAATTCCCCTGCTTATATAAGGTCACTACCTTATTTACCCTGTCTATGTGTAGTTGACTGAATATCCCAAGCATCTTGTTCGACTCTATAATACCATGTTTTGTTTTAAATTATGCCCAGTTCTTCTCTTTATTGTTAATCTAAAACTGAACCTGACTCTCAAGCCTTATGAAGTCCTATACTGATTTTACTTGAATATGATGACCTGCTAGAAGCATGACCCTGTTGAGACCTAAGGGATCCCGTGTTTAAATCTATGAATTGATAGTCATGTTGAGGGTTTAATCTTGTTTCTTATGCCCTTGACAACAATGGTTGACCATAACTGTTTGTCTGAATCTGTTTTGGTGATCTTTGAAATGTTAAGTAGTATTACTAATCCTTGCACGTGTTAATAACAAACTGAGTAGTTTACAGTCAGTCTGCTAAGGCAGGGGTATCTGTATTTCTTGTGCTGCTGTCTATATGAGTTCTGCATGCCCATTTTCTCTCTGAACATATTGTTCCTTAATGACTTACTCCTGTAGCAGTATGATATCAGACTTCTGCTTCTCATCCATATGTGTTCTAAAGTCAGCCCACTTTAGGTTTACTTGATATGTGTTCCTTATTTAGTATCAAAAGTAATCTGTATTCTATTGTGTTATTTCATTAAGAGGAAAGTATATATTTTATGGTAAGTAATACTTTAGTATTTAGTTTGCATTGGAAGGGCCTCATTGGCACTTAAACCCGTAAGAAAAACATGTTGTTAATGATTAAGCGTATTTGGGAGCGGAGTTCGACTTTAGGTTGGGCTATTCTCCCCAGCACAAGCATTACCCTATGCCTCGAGTCCCTTGGGAGCTTTGAAGTGTCGGGGGATCCAAAGGGTGCATGTACCTTAAGTGAGTTCCTTCCTTAGCTCTTAATTCGTTGACCCATTCAGTTCTTCAAGGGTTTAATGTTTATTGACAATGAACGGTTTCCAATGTGAACTATTTACTAAGTAAAACCACCACATTAATATGTAATTTCCCTTACTATATTAGTCTTATTCTTGTTCCAATTATCTGTTTGTGTACTTGTCATGTACATCAGAGTATGATCTATTGTTAGAATATGCTGAATATATTGAATATGTGTCTAATGACTTTCTTACTTTTTGTACATATGCTTGGGCCTCTGAGTTCCCGAGGAACTCAGGACCAATTCCATCATTATCGCATTCCGTTGGCTAGTCCAAAGTCAGCTGTATTTGTATCTTCTTTACCGCTGGGCCTATTTTTCTTGAGGCCCAATCACAGAGTCCAGTCCTTTTTCCCTCAGCTCTTTTATCATTATTTACTATCTCTTTAGTACAATTTACTATTTCTGTTAGTTTAAATTAATGTTAGTTGTATTTGTTATGTCTTTATTGTTGTTTTATCTCATATATATAACATATATATTAGATCACGAGCTTTTTCTCTTTTGCTTTAGTGTAAACTTAGGCAAGCTTTAAAAAACATAGGATTTGAAAAGGGAAATTAGTTAGTAGTAGATCCTTAATCCGCTAATTATAATCTGCTCGCAAGTTATTATGTTTTCGCTCATCTTTCTTTTCCTTAAAAGATTTTTAAAGCCCAGAACTTAGCAAAACGGAAGCTCTATTTCAAAAAGGGAAATCAGGTCGCAGCTTCATTTTCAAAAGAAAAATCAAAACTTCAAGAACTATCGTCCTTAAGGAATTTTCGGCAAATAACCTCTTCTTTGAAAACCCTCAGAATCTAAGTAATTTTAGGCTCACTTTCTTACAAAACACCCCTTTAGAATTATATAAATAACCATCCCCCAAATCAAAGATTTTCGTAACTCAATCTCTTTTATAAGCTTGTAAAATTTAGACCACTTCTGTAGCAATTTCAAAACTCTTTCAATATATCTTATGAACTTCTTCATAAAATCGTATCCCTTTAGGGTCTCACATTCCCTTTATCAGTATCATATTCTCCCATTAAGTATACAGTAAGCGTTACTCTTTATCAAATCATTTTATAAATAATTGATTCCATACTTAATGTAAGTCCTACGGAGCTACCTCAGGTAGATTTTAAGGGGTGCCTAACACCTCCCCCTTAGAAGAACAAGAACCCTTACCCATAATCTCATCAGTTAGCAGATCAATGAAGAATATGGCTTAGTAATTAAAAAGGTACCCTAGTATACCTTTAAATATTAGGTGGCGACTCTCTTTCATCAACAACAGAAAAACTATAAGTTGAATCCTATCTTGACTAGTGCAAAATAGGGTGCAACAATATGGCCACTCTACTGGGGATACACACTTAGGTTATGACCTTAGCAGATTTTGACTAATTTGGCTTCTGGATTTATTTGTTCTTGCTTTGATTATGATCGAAATTGCAACTACATGCTCACATGCCTTATTTGCTCTTTACAATTATCTGCTCTCTATGATCACCCTGCTTATTGCTGTTAGACCCTTGCTTGTTACTGCTTTATATATACTGTCATCACATCTCTTCCAATCGAGTCTTAGCCGTACACTATCACACACAATGGTACACGAGGGTTGTCTTTTACACCCCTCTGAACCTTCTTCTCAAAACTCTCTAGTTTTAGAGAATGGCTTTGTCAGGTCAACTGACATAATTTCTCGCAGTTCTCAGTCCAATTTAAAGTAGGAAACACTCTACTCTAGTAAAATAGGTCATAATTCATAAACCTTAGGTGAGTTGGTCCCTGGCACCAACACACAATTAGGGAAGCCACCCTGATGTCAACGGGTCATGCACCCAACGACATAATTTCTGTGAAAAGACAAACAAACATGACAACATACTTACAGATCCGAAGCAAACACTTACCCAAATATTTTCCTTCTACCCACCTCAGAAAATGGAAATCAACCAAGACATCCTTGAAATTAGCATGGTAACGGGAGCACCACATAAGCTGAACCAGTGGTGGAAAAATATTCATCGGGAACACGGAGACGAAGTTCGAATGCACCTAGGGGAATTAACTGCATTGATGAACATCCGAGCAGACAGGGTGCTCACTCACTTGTTGATAGAATTTTGGGATCCAGCTAAAGTGGTGTTCAAATTTGCCAATTGTGAGCTGGTACCGACATTGGAGGAAGTCACAAGTTTTATGGAGCTGCCATTCAACAAAAGAAAGCCAGTACTACCAGTTACTATGCCTTGTTATCGGTTCTTGGATGCTCTAGGTCTTACCAAGAGCAGAAGCCTCAGAAGTATCGAGGATGGATGGGTGAGTCGCGACCAGATGTTTGATAGGTTTGGGCACCGTGAAAGCTACGAATGGTATTCAGCGGAGTTTCAATGCGACCAAGCGACATGGGAAAGTCCCAGGCCTATCACTTTCGCAATGGCATTGTTGGGTTATTGGTCTTCCCACAGCGAAGGGTCCGTATCAACATCAACCTATTACCAGTGGTCCTGGCAACCTTCCGCGGAAATCTTCAACCTACTTTGGTGCCCATGGTGTTCGCTAAGATGCTGAGAGCTTTATCTGCATGTGCACGAGGATACGATTTCTTTAAAGGATGTAACTTACTGCTTCAGACTTGGGCTACTGAACACTTCTTCCAACGGGAGGCTACTATCGACTACTTCGTGGGTGTCAGCAATATGATCCGCAACCATAATGAAAGAATGAGACACTGGATTTTCCCACATGGGAAAGAAGAATGGAGGGAAACACTGACCAATCTGACAGGAGAATGGATCAACTGGAAACTCTCTTGGTTAGGTGGACGAGCAATCTTGAGGACTCCCTAAAAGTACTTCATTGAGTTGATCGGATTGGAAGGCATTCAACCATACTCACCCCTGTGGGTCCTTAGACAATTTGGGATGATCCAAGATGTGCCGCTATGGACAAGGACGATGCTATATGAGGATGACTACAATGGCCAGATTCCAATTCCCGAGATAAGGAGACTGCAAAAAGAGTGGAATGACTTAGTAACAATGCCTATGGGTCAAAATTCATGGTGCACCCCTGAGTACTACGCCTGCATTAACGAAGAAGAAGACTTGGCCCACCCAAGCAGAGAGGGTATAGCTTGGTCAGAGGACGCTGTGGTTGCTTAGCAGATTTACCATGTGATCCTGCCACATTACTTGGTGACCATATCAATGCATCGTCAGGTGGTCCTGGGATCCATTGACCACATGCTACCACCTGCTGAAGACGATGATCAGGTAGTGGAATATATCCAGATAGAGTCAAGCACAGAACCAGAAGAAGATCCGGGGGAGGAGTCTGAATTAATGATGAAGAGGAGGAGTTTGAGGTAAACCCGGAGGAGGATCTAGAAGAGGAGCCCGAAGAAGAGAAGGGTACAGGAAGTGACTCAGGGGATGGTTATTAGAATTGGTTGATTTTCCCTACTTTACCTACTTTGTACCTCTACCCCTAGTTCTCTCTTTTACTTTCCAAAACGGCAAACTATCTAAGCCCATGCAACTCTATGATGTAATCCTTGTTCCCATTTGTATCAGTCCAAATTATCAATGAAAACAAAATTGCTACAGATCTAAATATGTCAAGTCTAAATGTCTGTCAAACATCCACGAATTAGGCCTACCTCCAGCAATGAGAGGTAACTGCAAATTTAAGGAACACGCTAGTTTGTAAGGCACGAATTGCCTGCTCTATGTGGTTTTCTGCCCATATAAAAATGAAGAGACTGACTCTTGCTCTTTTTCTTTTCTTTCTTTTGCTTTATTATTACCCTCCAAAAATAAAAGAAAGTAGGTTTGCGCCGACTAAGGCGGAGCCACCATATAATCCAAGGTCTAAGGGAAAGATGTCAGCTGCAGAAGACCCAACTGAACATGCTCTAGGCCGGTAGCCCGGAGCGGTTGGGGGAAAAGGACAGTACTATGAATGATAAACACGTGGCCAGAATGGCCAGGAAATGGAATCCTTAAGAGAGGAGGTACAACATATCATAGAACTGGCGCACCTAGCCGTGACAGCACTTCCTCAACCACCAAGATTCCTTTCCTTGGATTCACTTCTGGATTATTTTCCTTCAACATCACTTCAAAATAACAACACTCTAACTTCAACCCCCACCACTCATGTCATACCTCCAGTAACCCCCGCTAATCCACCTAATCCCCCTATTCACACTCCGTATGTACCGCAATACCCTCAGACATCACAAAACCCACCTATTACTACTAATGCAACTACCCCTCCTCGTGACAGAGTCACTTTCACCACTAACCAACACATACCTATGGCACATGCCGCTACTCATGAGCGGTATGTTCCCCCTGTCTATGCTGTTACCAAACCTACCTTTACAACACCCGTCACGGTCAGGTTGCCATATGAGATCGACTGATACGTCAAGATGGAGAGAGAATCTAGGCATAAGGAAGAAGAATCAGTATCTGAGCAGATCCAAATGTTGAGAAGGCAAATGAAGAGTCTCCAGGTAGCTAGGGGAAGTGAAATCTTGGACTATGAGGACCTGTGTATTCACCTAGATGTGGATATTCCAGTAGGGTACAAACCGCCAAAGTTTGATGTCTTCGATGGGACAGGGGACCCTCACGCATATTTAAGGGCTTATTACGACAACTTGATCAGAGTAGGAAGGAATGAGAAACTAAGAATGAAATTGTTTATAAGGATTCTGACGGAAGAAGAACTCACCTGGTATACCCGACAGGACCCGCGAGAATTGGAGAACTTGGCAAGATATGGCTGAGGACTTCATGAACCATTTTCGATTCAATATAGATATCACTCCTGATCGGTTCGCACTGGTGAACCTACAAAAAAACCATCTGGAGTCGTTTCAAGAATATGCACAATGTGGAGGACAGAGGTTGCTAGGGCGCAACCTCCGTTGGACGACAGTGAACTAACCAAGTACTTCATCCGAGCCCAAGAAGGAATATACTTTGAAAAGATTATGGGAATGATGGGTTAAAAGTTCCCTGAGTTGGTTAAGATAGGAGATTTCTTAGAAGAAGGCATAAAATCTAGTAAGGTGCAATCTATGGCAGAGCTGCAAACGGCCAGCAAGGCCATCCAGTCAGGATCGATCTGTAGTGGAAAGAAAAAGAAAGAAGAGGTCTCAGCAGTCGTCGCCTACTACCAAACTAACCCATCTCATGGAAGCACCTCTTATTCCCTAAAAAACCACTCACCACCACCCGTTTACGCTCCAATATATAATACCCAACCATACTACCATCCTCAACCACAATACAACCCTCCTCGAGCCAACAACAACCAAAACCCACAACGACCATATGCTCCTATCCAAACCACTACTCACCAAAATCGACTTGTGTATGCACCACGTCCTTGTCCCAACTTTGAAGTGAGGGGTCCCTGAACTTATACCCCAGTTGCTGAGCCTCTGGCCCAATTGTTTGAAAGGTTGAGAAGAGCAGTATTGATACACCCAATCGAAGGAAGGATTCCTGAACATCCCTCAAAATATTTTGATGCCACAAAGAGATGTGTTTATCATTCCAATGTACCGGGGCACAATACTGAAGACTGTTCTATGTTGAAAAATGAAATTGAAACCTTGATCAAGAGTAGAGCTATCCAGTGCACTTCAACACCACCTAATGTGAATCACAATCCATTGCCAAATCATCGAAACCAGGGAGCTAACATGATCACGCTAGACGAAGAATATGATCTGAAGGGAACTATGGTCACTATAGGAAATGCAGAAGCTGCAAGGATATCTTCTAAAAAGGCCCCAATCATTACAGTACAGCTAAGGCCTACAATGACAGTTCAAACCTATTCGCAACAACCTACCGATGCTACTCAGGGCGAAGAAGATTGGGAATACAAAACCGTCCCATGGACTTGTCAGCAAAAGGGAAAGGCCAAAATGACAGGCTCTGCCGTAGCCCATGGTATGACTAGGTTTGAAAGGTGCTATGCCCCTGAAGACCCAGAGGCCACTGAGTTTTGGAAAAGGATGTTGAATAAAGAGTATCCTGTGGAAGAATAGTTAAAGAAAACTCCAGCATGAATATCTATCATAGATCTATTAAGGAGTTCTAACAGTCACAAGGATGCTTTGTTGAAAGTACTAAGTGGGGTAAGTGTACCAAGTAATACCACCAGCGAGGCATTGGTCGTGAAAACTAGGAAAATGATAGAAGCAAACATGTCACTTTCAGAAGAGACGAACTTCCTGTCAAAGGCGTAGGTCACAAGAAGGCTCTTCACATCATTGTTAAATGCACAGACAAAGTGGTATCCTGAGTGCTGGTCGATGGAGGATCAGGAGTCAACATTTGTCCGCTCTCCACCTTGGGAGAGTTTGAAATTCATTTGAGAGAGGTCAAAGAAAGCCACGTAAGGGTGAGAGCCTTTGATGGTTCGCAAAACGATGTTATTGGGGAAATTTATCTAGCCTTGCAAATCGGGCCTGTCGACTTTCCAGTATTATTCCAAGTGATGGACATATCCTTTTCCTACAATTTGCTACTGGGCAGGCCCTGGATACATATGGAAGGTGTGCTGTATACCTTGCACCAATGCATAAAAATTCGAGTGGGACCACGGCGAGTGGGGTCACTCCGCCTATTCGGAGTATGCTGTCCCATTCATTAAGGGACTAGACGGAGTCGCCTTCCATGTTGTAGAAATCATGCATACTACTGAGGTGGAGAAGGCTGAACAGAATTTGGGAATGCAATAGCCATACACATCCAAGATGGCCATGAGGGAGATGATGAAATATGGATACAGGCCAGGAACATGGTTGGGAGCTAAGTTAGATGGAATCACAGAGCCAATTGAACAGAGTGGGCAGAAAGGAAGGGCTGGTATAGGATATCAACCTCTAGAAGGGAAAACTCGCATCGTTAGCTCCAGAAAAAAGATTTTTATGCCAGAACAAGTTGCAAGTCTGGGACAGAGTTGAACACCGGAAGATGATATCGTCGACGGGATGGGAAAGCTGTTTGTGAACATGATTGAAGAATGCTGTGAAGGAACTAACATCAAGACACCGACTATCAAGGATGCCGAACCAGGGGAAGAATTGCAGAATTGGACAGCCAGTCCATCTTTGGTTCACCGGGAGTCTGGTAGTATGGAACTATAAAAGTTTTCTTTTGGAAGAGCACGGTTAATTGAGGCATGTACCGTGTTTGTACGTTTTTGTTATTTGCCTCTTGTAAACACTCAAGACATTTCCCTTTTGGTGAAATGAAAAGAATCATTTTCCTAAATATCACAACTCTATTTTACTGCTTTATTTATACCTAGCTTTTCTTTTCAGTAATCAAACCGATAAAAAAACCGCGTTCTGCTTTCCGAATTACGAGGAATATGATGAGAGTATGATGCCAGACAATCTCCCGCAGGAGATTGAAAAGTTGGAGAGTCAAAAGAAGCCCAACCTTGAAGAAACGAAAGTAGTCAATTCTTGAGGTGAAGAAGACGTAAAAGAAACCAAAATCAGCATTCACCTAGAAGTCGAGCAGAAGGAAAAAAATGATTGAGCTCCTCCGATAGTACGTCGACGTGTTCGCATGGTCCTATGATGACATGCTAGGATTAAGCACCGACATTGTCTCGCATCGACTACCCACTGACCCTTCCAGGCCGCCAGTCAAGCAGAAGCCGAGGAAGTTCAATCCTGATTTAAGTATGAGGATAAAGAAAGAGGTGACCAAACAGATAGAAGTAAATATAGTAAGGGTCACCAACTATCCAAGCTGGTTGGCAAACATCATCCCACTGCCTAAGAAGGATGGAAAGATCAGAATATGTTTGGATTACCGAGATCTCAACAAAGCTAATCCAAAGGAAGATTTTCCCTTGCCAAATATCCACATTCTCATCGACAATTGTGCGAAGCATGAATTGCAGTAATTTGTGGATTGTTTTGCTGGATACCATCAAATCCTAATGCACGAGGAAGACGTAGAGAAGACAGCTTTCACCACTCTTTGGGGAGTCTACTGTTATAGGGTTATGCCGTTCGGTCTTAAGAACGTCGGTGCCACCCACATAAGGGCCAAAAAGACCCTCTTTCACAACATCGTTCATAAGGAGATCGTAGTGTATGTGGATGACATCATCATAAAATCTCGAAAGAATTCAGAGCACTTGGACGACTTGAGGAAATATTTCGAACGCCTGCGAAGGTACAGTTTGAATTTGAATCCAGCAAAGTGCGCATTCAGAGTCCCCGCTAGAAAGCTATTGGGTCTTATTGTAAGCAAGAAAAGGATAGAACTGGACCCATAAAAAATCAAGGCCATCCAGGAATTACCAGCACCAAAGAGCAAGAAAGATGTCATGAGTTTCCTGGGAAGATTGAATTACATAAGTCGCTTCATAGCCCAGTCCACAGTAATCTGAGAACCTATTTTCAAACTGCTAAAGAAGGTTGTTGCCATGAAATGGACGGAGGAGTGCCAAAAAGCCTTCGATAGAATCAATGAGTATCTTTAAAACCCGCCAGTGTTGGTTTCCCATGAACCAGGGAAACCATTGTTGCTCTATTTATCAGTCTTGGACAATGCCTTTGGCTGTGTGTTGGGGAAACATAATGAAACTGGGAGAAAGGAGCAGACCATCTACTTCTTAAGCAAGAAATTCACACCATGCGAGGCCAAATACACCTTGATGGAACGCACTTGTTGGGCTCTGACCTGGATCGCTCAGAAGCTAAGGCATTACATGTACGCATACACTATGCATCTGATATCTCGGCTCGACCTGCTCAAGTATATTTTTTAGAAGCCAATGCCTACCGAAAGTTAGCTAAATGGGAAATTCTCCTCAGCGAATTTGACATTTTGTACATAAATCAAATGGCTATCAAAGGACAAGCGTTAGGCGACCACCTCGCCGAGAATCCAGTGGATGGGGATTACGAACCACTTACCACGTATTTCCCCGACGAAGAAGTTCTATTTGCCGGGGAAGATATTGCAGAATTATACCATGGATGGAGGATGTTTTTGGATGGAGCAACAAACTTCAAAGGAGTCGAGATTGGGGCAGTCCTGATTTCGAAATCTGGACAACACTATCCAGCATCGGCAAAGATAAAATTCCCTTGTACCAATAATATGGCTGAATACGAGGCATGCATCCTTGGAATCAGAATGGCAGTCGACATGAACATCAAAGAACTTTTGGTCATAAGGGATTTCGATTTGCTAATCCATCAAGTCGAAGAAGAATGGTCTACTAAGAATGTCAAGATACTTCCATACCTGCACTGTGTGAAGGAGCTCTACAAGAGGTTCACAAAAATTGAGTTCAGGCATGTACCCAGAATTCAGAACGAGTTCATAGACGCCCTTGCGACCTTGTCATCTATGATTCAGCATCCATACAAGAACTACATCGACCCCATCGAGATAGAAATAAAGGATCAACATGCCTATTTCTTGCATGTGAATGAAGAACCAGATGGTAAACCTTGGTATTACGACATCAAGAAGTTCCTTGCGACCAAGGAGTACGCAGAAAATGCTACTAATTGTCAAAAGCGAGCCCTCTGGAGGTTGGAAAACCACCTTTTCCTCAACGGGGACTTGTACAGGAGGACCCCAGACTTAGGTTTGCTGAGATGTATATACGCCTCCGCACCAACTAGACTGTTGGAAGAAATACATGCAGGGATGTGCAGACCCCATATGAGCAGGTTCATGTTAGCCAAGAAGATTATAAGAGCTAGATAGTTTTGGATGACTATGGAATGTGGCAACGTATGCTATGTGCAGAAGTGTCACCAATGCCAGATTCATGGAGATTTCATCCGGGTTCCACCAAATAAGTTAAATGTAATGGGTTCACCTTGGCCTTTCGTCGCTTGGGGCATGGACGTGATAGGACCCATAGAGCCTGCAACATCAAACGGACATTTTTTCATTTTGGTAGCCATCAACTATTTCACCAAATGGGTCGAGGCATTTACTAACAAGGCCATCACAAAGAAGGTAGTGGTAGATTTTTTCTGGAACAACATCATTTGTAGATTTGGGATACCAGAGTCTATCATCACTGACCTCATGAGAGAAATCTGCGAGAAGTTCAGAATCGTCCATCGCAATTCCACAACCTACAGACCACAAATGAATGGGGCGGTCGAGGCAGCCAACAAGAATATCAAGAGGATTCCGCGAAAGATAGTAGACAATCAAAGACAATTGTACGAGAAGTTACCTTTTGTTTTATTAGGTTATCGGACAACCATGAGAACATCTACTAGGGCAACGCCATACATGTTAGTATACGGCACCGAAGCGGTGATACCCACAGAGGTCAAGATACCGTCCTTAATAGTTATTTAAGAAGCAAAATTGGACGATGTAGAGTGGATACGGGTCAGGCAAGAACAACTCATGCTCATTGACGAGAAATGAATGGATGCAGTATGTCATAGCCAGCTATACTAGAACAGGATGGCTAGCGCATTTAACAAAAGAATGATGCCTCGCCAATTCACTCTGTGGCAGTTGGTTCCGAAGAAAATCTTCCCCATCTAGAAGAAGCTAAAGGGAAATTTGTACCAAACTAGCAAGGTCTTTACGTGGTCCAAAGAGCACTGTCTGGTGGAGCTCTAATCTTAGCAGAAATGGATGGAAGAGTCAGCACAAAGCCTATCAACTCAGATGTAATCAAGAGATATTACGCCTGAAGGCAGATATAGTTAGGGTTTTTGGTGTAACAGAACTACGTTCAACCTGACTTCCGACGGAGGGATCCGTAGGTACACCACGTAGGATTCACTTTTTCTCCCCTTTTCTCTTGTAATAGAAAAATAAATATCATTTTTGTATGTTGTTTAGGAACTATGCCGACTTGATTTCCTCAGAAAGGAATACGTAGGCAATTCTTATCGGATTCAGTCTTCATTTGTAATTGAACTACGTTCTTGCCTGATTCCACTTGGATACGTAGGCTATCTGAGTCAGACTCAGCCATTTTCATTTCTTAATCTCATCATTTTGCATCTGTTATAATTGAACTACGTTCTGACCTGATTCTGTTTTAGATACTAGCCTGCTTGAGTCAGGCTCGATCATCATCACATTTCATCATTATCTCACGAACTACATTCAGACTTGATTCCGTTTTGGATACGTAGGCAACCTGAAAGGGTTCGGTCATAACCTTAGGAGACCTTTGTAATGCGTTAGCCTTAATTAGGACGTGGTCGTAACAACAAGTAGGTTGTCAGAGACGTCATAGAAGATTAACAGCGATTGAGTGAAGTTCTCGAAGGGATACGTTCGCGTGTGGAAAACCTTTCATAACATGTCATAATCCGGAATGAGCCTTAAAAGAAACAAGTATTTTCAAAATATTTTCTAAAATATATATAAAGTAATATGTTCTATCTGCCGAACTTCGTGACGCAATCATGTCAAAGGCGAGGGAAAAATCAACACCATGGTCGACGCAAACCAACTTTTCCCCCTCCCCTACTAAGAAGTTTTCTTTGAGTGCAGGGTCAACAGGGAGTAAAGAATCGCTGGGACCATATTGGGGCAAATGATGGACCCGCCACTTGCCTAAGATTATCTCTCCTCCTTTTACTTTAAATTTTTGAGCACAGCTAAGGCTAAATCTTGAATCCTTTGCAGGTGCTTCTAAATCGGACAGCTGACACAAAAATCTGTATATAGCAAACTATCTGCTCAATCAATCAGAGCACCCTGTACAAATCGCACGTAGGCTTCGCCAATCGAAGCTTTGTAAATAGCAAACCTCCATCCTCAATCAATCGGAGCACCCTGTACAGATCGAATGTCGGCTTCGCCAATCATAGTCCTATATATAGAAAACCGCCAGCTCAATCAAACGGAGCTCCTTGTACAGCTCAAACGTCGGCTTCGCCAATTGGAGCCTTGTATATAGCAAACTGCGAACTTCCCCAACAAAAAAGCAACCCGTAGCACCACCCCATCAATCACAGACACTAGAATAGACAATTTAATACCTCATCACCAATGTTCTACCAATCGATGGCCGCACCTAGCTTTGCAGTCAAGAGTACCTCTTGAGCATGCTTATTTTTCATTTCTCCAATACTTTGAATGTTTTAACATTTTGTTCGTGCAGCTTTAGGCATGATTATGATTTTAATCAATCAATCCCGAGTGGAGAGTGCTTTACATTTCAGTGCAAAGCTATCCCAACAAGTGGAGACGCACTTTATAAATCAAGATCTCCGAACAAGCGGAGACATTTCTTAGTGCAAAGCTCTCCCAACAAGCGGAGACACACTTTAACAATAGAGCTCTCCCAACAAGCGGAGATAATTTTCAAATGATCCGACAATTGTAGAACGGTACACAACCCGCCTAACAAATCGAGTCAGGATCAAGTATCCTATCATCCCAATCCCAAATAACGGCGCGCTAGTAGTCAGGCATCATCATTGCTGCATCATTAACATCGCATCTATATATGTTCTGCATTACAATATATTGGTATGCATGTATTTCATTTATTTTTTAGGAATAAACATCGCAGCATGGAACCATTTCTTAGTAGCAGACCGAACTACAATATTGTGGGGACAGCCAACCCAGTAATGGGCTCAAGATCCTAGCTCAAGATGACCAGCAAGCTCAAAATTTCGAATCATTCAAATCAGACCGCAAAATTGAAGCTATCATGAGTGACCAATCTTCCGTCTCACCATATCATCTCAATACGATAGTAGGGCAATTCGTGCGACTCCCACTTCACCAAAATCCTTACTCCAGAACTACATAAGGCTTGATCCTCGTTAAGCCCGAGGTATGTAAGCAATTCAAAGCTAGAAGTCGGCCTTATACTCCCTAATCTTTCTAGATTCTTCTGATTTCAAACTTGCAATTCACCCTTCCTATTTCTTGCAATACTTTCCTAAAAGTCAGGACAAAATTGGCTTTGGTTCTATTTCTTTGCCCGAAAACTCTTTCATCGTCTCTGGTCGAAGAGGGGCAGCTGTTAACAACCAATTTGGACCCTCCCTTTTAAAACTAATTTATTCATACATAATATGGTACAATAAATATTTTAATATTATTTTCTATTAATGAATATCTATTTTCTACAAATTAATTAAGTACTAGTCTTATATTAATCGCGTAGTACTAATATTACGTAATTACAATGTATTTACTATTATTAAAATAGTTTTTTATATACATTACATAGGTTTTATAATTAATTCGTCAAAATTACTTCTTAATTTCTAGTGAATTAGGTTACTATATTAATATTTTAAAATTAGTGCGATAATTATATAATAATTATATTTTACCATATTTTTTAATTGAAATTGTTAAGTTTATTTAAATTGATTTTAAAAGGGTTAAAAGCTAAAAGGCTAGACTTGCAATTACTCAACTAAATACAAAATGGCTATCAGTTAAATTATTTTTAGCCCAAATACCAAGTCCAATCCGGACGTGACCCAGTCCAAATACCCCATCTCATTCCAAGTTGGCAATCTATGCTACTCCTTGCGAACCAACCAGGTCGCAGCACGTCACTCTCTAATCCCACTCATAAAACAAATACAAACACAAACAATCTGAGTCGTTGATTCAAATCATCAACGGTCACAATTATCCCTATTTTCTCTTTAATGTCAACCTATTATTAGACATTATCTCAGCCGTTGGATCACACAGATCTAACGGTTCCCGTATTTTACCGAAATTGATTTTCTTAAATGTGTAAAGTCTTGATTTATCAGGGCCGTTAATTAAACGGACCCAGATTCTTTCCCTTGAATTTAAACTTAGAGACCGATCCCCCGCCCCCCCCCCCAAAAAAACCCTAAATCATTTCCCTACAATCCCTACTATCCTCTTTCCTTTTCCTCTCTCAATTCTCTCAAACTCCAGACCCATCAATCCTAGAAACCTTGCACTAAATCGTGCAAGGTTGCAAATAATGACTCCAAACCGTTCTTCTGCCTTCTGACTCCGCGAATCTTACCGATATTCCCTATTTCGTCATATGAATTTGAAATCTCGAGTTTTCTGACTTAGACGCAACTATGAAACTTCAAGTCTTCAAATCCTTTGGTGCTGCAACGAAATCAAGGGCATGCACGAGCATCTCATGATGTTTATTCAAAACTAGAGGTAAAGTGCAATGATGTATGGATTTTTGGTCCTTGTCCGATGGTCTTCTCGCTTGTAATGGCTGTATTCCACTCAGGTAAAACTCTCATTAATATTTCCCCTTTGTTCATTTTGTGATTTTACTCGATCGCACTTGCATCATCTGATAATAGTCACTCTCCACTATCTTGGTTTGAAATCTGAAACCCTAATGCCTTAAATGCACTATAAAAGGGGTCTTCAATGCTCTCACTTAAAAGAACACACATACAAATACGAACACACACTAAGCACACAAAGTCACTAAGAAATTTAGAGTTTCAACTCTTAGCTTTCTTACTGCTTTCCCTCTCTTGTGTTGAGCTCTATCTCTAGTTTAAATCGAGGGTTCTAAGATTTAAAGCAACAAAAAAGAGTTCGTTTGGTCTGCTGCCTCAAAAAGGTCAGCATCTCTCTCCCCTTTTTTTTTGTTCATCTCTTTGATTGATTTAGATATGTCGAGTTAGGTTCTGCAGATTATAATTATTCTATTTGTGTTTAACGTGTTAATATTTATGATTTGTTAATTTAACGACTTCTTGTGATTAGCTTTTTGTTATGAGTCTTTAAACGACAAGTTGATTAAATCATAAATGATATCTGTCCTAAATTTTTCGTGACGACCCAAAGGGTCATAACTTGTTTTTAGATTGAATTAAGTGTTTCGAGGCTTAAAAACCTCCTTTTTACCTCACCTCAATTTGCATGTGCAGTCTATATAATTTTTCAGAACGCCTTTATGTGGAAAGATTAAAATGTGAAATAGAGCTTTTAAACTCAAGTGAGTTGACTTCCAACAATATTGTTAGTAGACGGACCTGTATAAGTGTTTTGATAGTTCAAATAGGTCCGTATCGTGATTTAGGACTTGGGCGTATGCCCGGAATCAAATTTTGAGGTCCTGAGCTCAAGTTATAGCCATTTAATGAAAAAAAAACAAACAAATAGAGATTTCTTCATATCCTAACTAACCCCATGATCCCCTCTTCCCAAACCCATCAGAATCTTTTTCCCCTAACCCCCCCCCCCACTTTTCACGTTCACTGCCGAGGTCAAAACCAACATCCACCAATCCTTTCCTTTAGTGCCCAATCACATAAGAAAATAGAAGAACAAGGAACATATAATTCCTTTCAAAAGAAATTGTACATTCTATGGGACGGCAACCGCGAGAAAACCTCATAACAGTAGATCAATTCGTTTAGTAGCATCACAATAGTGGTCTAAATCCCATTCTGTCAGGACAGGGAGACTGATTTATCGGAAAATATAATAGAAGGTTTTGGAATTCTGTTGATATCGGAGTTGCTGGAATTTATATTTCGATATTGGAAAGCTTAATTAAGATTTGAAGCCTTCGGACACAAAGTTTCAAGGCGAAGGTTTGTTGGAATCTTGAATTTGGCTGCAAAGCGAGGTAAGTATCCGATCTAACCTTAGCTTGAGGGATTAGGAGTTGTGTTCTATTTGTTAATTGCTTCTTGTTGAGTACGACGTATAGGCATGGTGACGAGTATCTATACATTGGTGTCGAGCATGACCGTGAGTCTTAAATGGATAGTTGTTGTGTTTTTAAATGATACTACGACAGCCTTAATTGATGATTCTCGATGTTGAGCAAGAACTCAGTTTATTTATCATGGTCTATAGACTGTAGAGATGAAGTTCATATGGTCAGTTTTGAGATTGGATTGACACTTTTTTCGAGTTAAAAGAGAGTAGAACGAGGTCCACAAATATTGTACATACAAAGTTGTCTGTTTTGTTACAGTTTTGTAGTAGAGAGAAATGTGCTCATGCAATTTATATGAAGGCTGCAACTGTTTTTTTTCAATCTTAACGAAATCATTTTTCTTGTTTACACTTTTGAGTTAAATTATGAAAATAATCAAATCATGACAAAAGCACTCTCACCATACAAGACTTTGGACTTTAAACTTTGGTATAATTACTCCTTTTTACTTATTTTTAAAGATAAATACAATGGGAGACCGATCAGTTTTATATTTTGTTGTTTTTTTTTAACTACCAACATTTGTGACTTGTAAATGGGAGTGAGTGATACGCCTACCACAAGATATAATGAAATGGGAGCCGGTGGTACGCCTACTACAAGATATGAGAAATGGGATCGGATTGCACGCCTGCAACAAGATGGAACTGAAAGTGAAAGTTGCCTGTATTTCACTTTATTCGTGTTAGAAGTTAAATTGTAGTTTCCATATTATTCTTTGATGATCTGTTTTATCTGCTACCCCGAAGCATGTTTCCCTTCCCCATATTTAATTGTTTAATTACTTCTATCTTTCCGCTGTAGATGTATATATATATAACTGCACAGGTCTATCTGGAGTCTAGTCCTAGCCTCGTCATTACCTCGCCGGGGTTAGGCCAGACACTTACCAGCACATGGGGTCGGTTGTGCTGATACTACACTCTGCACTCTTTTGTGCAAATCCCAGCACTGCAGATTTTGGACCGTAGTGAGCTTCCAGTTTCTTGCTTATCAGGCGACCCGAGGTAGTCCTACAGGTGTCCGCAAGCCTTGGTGTCTCCCGTTATCTATTCTACCTGTTTCTTTTATGTAGTCCAAGAGACAGTACTTTGTTGTTTCTTTCAGACCCTTATTTGTAGTACTCTTAGACAGTCTGCGAAGCTGTGACACCAAATTTTGGGTAGTTTCGTTAAGTAGATTTTATTAGTGGTATTTTAAAGTCTGAAATTTTATTATCTCGCTCGTTAAGTTATGTTGTTTATTAGTTATTGGTTTTAAGTTGTAATGAATTTAAAAATGGAAACAAGGAAAATAATTCGGTTGATTGGGTTGCCTAGCTTTCACTAGTAGGCGCCATCACGACTCCCGAGGGTGGGAAATCCAGGTCGTGACAAGTTGGTATCAGAGCTCTAGGTTACATGGGTCTCATAGTTCACAGACAAGTTCGGTAGAGTCTGAGGGATCGGTACGGAGACGTCTGTATTTATCCCAAAGGCTACCGAGTTAGGAAAAACTTCACATTTGTTCTTTCTTATCGTGCGGTTTTGTTTCTCAATGCTAATTGGATTTCTACTATGTGCTTTCGCAGATGGCGAGAGCACGCGCTTTCTCATCTACCGCTCAGCAGCCCGAGCCCCCAGTAGCAGCTCCCATGAGGTGCAGAGGGCGAGGCCGAGGTAGGGGCAGAGATCAGCCCCCAGCAGCAGCACCAGTGGCGGAGCCTCAGGTTGATTTAAATGAGGAGGTTCCGGCCTCAGCAGTTCCGGTGGGCCCAGCTCAGGTCCCAGAGGGGTTTATTGCTATCCCAGTTCTTCAGGACGCTTTGGTCCGATTGGTGGGTCTCATGGAGAGTGTCACCCGAGCAGGCTTGCTTCCTGTAGCACCAGCCACTTCATAGGCTGGAGGAGGGGCTCAGACTCCTGCTACTCCCACTCCGGAGCAGGTAGCTCCCAAGGTTTAGGTTCCAGTGGTTCAGCCAGTTGTGGCAGTTCAGCCGGGTGCAGTAGCTCAGGCCGGCGATGGTGCTGCTATGTCCGCCGATGCTTTGTGGAGGCTGGATAGGTTCACCAAGCTCTTCACTACTACTTTCAGCGGTGCTTCTTCGGAGGATCCCCAGCACTTCCTATACAGCTGCCACGAAGTTCTCAGGAACATGGGTATTGTTGAGACCAATGGGGTAGATTTTGCTACATTTCGCCTGTCTGGATCCGCCAAGACTTGGTGGAGGGATTATTGCTTAACTAGGCTAGCCGGGTCGCCATCTTTGACTTGGGAGTAGTTCACAACATTGTTTCTAGAGAAGTTTCTCCCCGTTACTCAGAAAGAGGCCTATCGGAGGTAGTTTGAGCGCCTCCAGCAGGGTTCCATGACGGTTACCCAGTATGAGACCAGGTTCATCGATTTGGCTCGGCATGCTCTCATCATACTTCCTACAGAGAGGGAGAGGGTGAGGAGGTTTATTGACGGTCTTATTAAGCCGATTCATCTTCAGATGGCTAGGGAGACTGGGAGTCAGATTACTTTTCAGGAGGCGGCCAATGTGGCCCGCAGAGTTGAGATGGTTCTGTCACATGGAGGTGGTCATGGGTCGGATAAGAGACCCCGTCATTCAGACAGATTTAGTGGTACTTCGTCCAGAGGTAGAGATTCATATGGTAGAGGCCATCCTCCTAGGCCCTTCCAGTAAGCTCTTCAGGTTTCTCGCGGTGCTTCAGGTAGCCGTGGTCCTTAGATGAAGTATTCTGATCAGCAGTCCTTTAGTGCACCACCGGCACCCATCAGTGCACACCGCTTCAGAGTTTCCAGGGTCGATAGCTGAGGGCTTGTTTTACTTGTGGCGACACGAGGCGCATTGCTAGGTATTGCCCTCGAGCTTCGAGCAATTCTCCGCATCAGGGTTCTCGTGCTATGGTACAGGCACCGGATGTTTTGCAGCCCGCCCAGCTAGCTAGAGGTGGGGGTAGAGGTGCTAGAGGTGGAGGTAGAGGTACTAGAGGTGGAGCACAGGTCGGCAGAGGTGGGGGCCAGCCAACAGCAGGCCGTCCCAGAGATGTGGTTCAAGGTGGTGGGGCCCAGCCCCGATGTTATGCTCTCTAAGCCAGGCCCGAGTCTGAGGCTTCATATGTTGTGAGTACAGGTATGGTTCTGGTTTGTGATAGAGATGCTTTAGTATTATTTGATCCAGGGTCTACCTACTCATATGTCTCATCTTATTTTGCACTGTATCTGGTCATGCCTAGTGATTCATTGAGTGTTCCTATTTATGTGTCTACCCCGGTTAATGATTCTATTGTGGTACATCGAGTCCATCGTTCCTGTGTTTTAGTGATTGGGGGTCTTGAGACTCGTGTAGACATGTTGCTTTTAGACATGGTTGATTTTGATGTTATATTGGGGATGGACTTGTTATCACTTTACCACGCTATCTTGGATTGCCATGCCAAGACTGTGACCTTAGCTTTACCTGGTATGCCTCGTTTGGAGTGGAGAGGGACTCCTGGTCATTCTAACCGTAGCGTTATCTCTTATGTGAAGGCTCGGCGTATGGTCGAGAAGGGGTGTTTGGCCTATCTAGCTTATGTTCGTGATTCTAGTGCTGAGGTTCTCTCTATTGATTCTGTGCCCGTGGTTCGTGAGTTTCCCGAGGTTTTCCTTTTCGACCTGCCGGGGATGCCACCCGATAGGGATATTAACTTCTGCATTGATTTGGCTCCGGGCACTCAGCCCATTTCTATCCCGCCGTATCGCATGGCCCCGCCGGAGTTGAAAGAGTTGAAGGAGCAGTTGCAAGACTTGCTTGAGAAGGATTTCATTAGAACCAATTTTTTGCCTTGGGGTGCGCCAGTGTTGTTTGTTAAAAAGAACGATAGGTCAATGAGAATGTGTATTGATTACTCACAATTGAACAAGGTTAGAATCAAGAATAAGTATCCATTGCCGAGGATTGATAATTTGTTTGATCAGCTTCAGGGTGCCAAGATATTTTCAAAGATTGACTTGAGATCTGGCTACCATTAGTTGAGGATTAGGGCATCTGATGTCCCTAAGACAGCTTTCCGCACTCGGTACGTGCATTATAAGTTCTTGGTCATGTCATTCGGGTTGACAAATGCCCCAGCAGCTTTTATGGATTTGATGAACTGAGTGTTCAGACCTTATTTGAACTCGTTCGCGATAGTCTTCATTGATGACATTCTGATATATTCTCGTAGCCAGGAGGAGCACGAGTAGCATCTCAGAGTGGTTCTTTAGACTCTGAAGGATAGTCAGTTATATGCTAAGTTCTCGAAGTGTGAGTTCTGGCTGAGTTCGGTTGCATTTTTGGGTCATGTTGTATCAGTATAGGGTATTCAGGTTGATCCGAAGAAGATTGAGGCAGTCAAGAATTGGCCTAGACCAGCACCAGCTACAGAAATTCGGAGTTTCTTGGGATTGGCAGGCTACTATCGTCGGTTCGTGGAGGGGTTTTCATCTATTGCAGCCCTGATGACCAAGTTGACCTAGAAGAGTGCCCAGTTCAGGTGGTCGGATGAGTGCGAGGCGAGCTTTTAGAAGCTCAAGACAGCTCTGACCACGGCACCAGTGTTAGTTTTGCCCACAGGTTCAGGGCCTTACACAGTTTATTGTGATGCTTCCCGTATTGGGCTTGGTGCAGTGTTGATGCAGGAGGGCAAGGTCATTGCCTGTGCTTCGAGGCAATTGAAGATTCATGAGAAGAACTATCCGGTGCATGATTTAGAATTGGCAACCATAGTTCACGCATTGAAGATTTGGAGGCACTATTTGTATGGCGTGGCGTGTGAGGTGTTCACGGATCATAAGAGTCTTTAGTATTTGTTCAAGCAAAAGGATTTGAATTTGAGGAAAAGAAGGTGGTTGGAGTTGTTGAAGGATTATGATGTCACTATCTTATATCACGTGGGAAAGGCCAATGTGGTGGCCGATGCCTTGAGTAGAAAGTCGGCTAGTATGGGCAGCCTTGCTTATATTCCGGTTGGCGAGAGGCTGCTTGCTTTGGATGTTCAGGCTTTAGCCAATCGGTTTGTGAGGTTGGATATTTATGAGCCTAGTCGGGTATTAGCTTGCACGGTCGCTCATTCTTTGTTGTTGGAGCGTATCCGTGATCGACAGTTTGATGATCCCCATTTGTGTGTCCTTAGAGACACGGTGCAGTGTGGAGGTGCCAAGTAGGTTACCTTAGGTGATGATGGAGTTTTGAGATTGCAGGGTGGGTCGAGTTTGTGTGCCTAATGTGGAGGAGCTTCGGGAGTTGATTTTAGAGGAGGCCCATAGCTCCAGATATTCTATTCATCCGGGCGCCGCGAAGATGTATCAGGATTTGCGGCAACACTACTGGTGGCGAAAAATGAAGAAGGAAATAGTTGCACATGTGGCTTGGTGTTTGAATTTCCAGCAGGTTAAGTGTGAGCATCAGAGGCCTGGTGGACTGTTTTAGTAGATTGAGCTCCCCGAGTGGAAGTGGGAGCGGATCTTTATGGATTTCGTTGTTGGACTTTCGCAGACTCGGAAGAAGTTCGACGTAGTTTGGGTCATTGTTGACAGGCTGACCAAATCAGCGCATTTCATTCCTATGGTAGTCTCCTATTCATCCGAGAGGTTAGCTGATCTATATCCGGAAGATTGTTCGCCTTCATGGCGTGCCGATGTCTATAATTCGAACCGGGGTATGCAGTTTACCTCGCGCTTTTGGAGGGCAGTTCAGCGAGAGTTGGGCACGCAGGTTGAGTTGAGTACAACATTTCATCCTCAGACGGACGGACAGTCTGAGCGGACTATTTAGATATTGGAGGATATGCTCCGAGCTTGTGTTATTGACTTTAGAGGTTCATGAGATCAGTTTTTGCCTTTAGCAGAGTTTTCCTACAACAACAGCTACCAGTCGAGTATCCAGATGGCTACTTTTGAGGCTTTATATGGTAGGCGGTGTCGATCTCCGGTTGGATGGGCTTGGACAAGGTCAGGATCATTCAGGATAGGCTTCGTACAGCTCAGTCCAGGCAAAAGAGCTATGCAGATCACAAGGTACGAGATGTGGCTTTTATGGTTGGTGAGTGGGTATTGCTCCGAGTGTCGCCTATGAAGGGCGTGATGAGATTTGGGAAGAAGGGCAAGTTTAGCCCTAGGTTCATTGGTCCGTTTGAGATTCTTGATCGAGTGGGAGAGGTGGCTTATAGAATTGCATTGCCGCCGAGTTATCAGCCGTGCATCCAGTTTTTCATGTGTCCATGCTCCAGAAATATTACGGTGATCCATTTTACGTGTTAGATTTCAGCACCGTCCAGTTGGACAAGGACTTGTCTTATGAGGAGGAGCCGGTAGCTATTCTAGATAGGCAGGTTCGTCAGTTGATGTCGAACAGTTTTCCTTCTGTTCGTGTTCAGTGTAGAGATCAGCCTCCTGAGGCATCAACCTGGGAGTCCGAGTCCGATATGCGGAGCCGTTATCCACATCTTTTTCCCGACTCAAGTACTTCCTTCTTCTGTCCGTTCGAGGACGAATGGTTGTTTTAGAGGTGGAGAATGTGACGACCGAAAGGGTCATCACTTGTTTTTAGATTGAATTCAGTGTTCCTAGGCTTAAAAACCTCCTTTTTACCTCACCTCGATTTGCATGTGCAGTCTATACAATTTTTCAGAACTTTTTTATGTGGAAAGATTAAAATATGAGATAGAGCTTTAAAACTCAAGTGAGTTGATTTCCGTCAACATTTTTAGTAGACGGACCTGTATAAGTATTTTGATAGTTCAAGTAGGTCCGTACCGTGATTTAGGACTTGGGCATATGCCCAGAATCAAATTTTGAGGTCCCGAGCTCACGTTATAGCCATTTAATGAGAAAAAAAAAGGACAACCAAAGATTTCTTCATATCCTAACTAACCCCATGATCCCCTCTTCCCAAATTTATCAGAATCTTTTTCCCCTAACCCCCGCCCCCCCACTTTTCACGTTCATTGCCGACGTCAAAACCAACATCCACCAATCCTTTCCTTTAGTGCCCAATCACATAAGAAAATAGCAGAACAAGGAACATATAATTCCTTTCAAAAGAAATTGTACATGCTATGGGACGACAACCGCGAGAAAACCTCATAACAGTAGATCAATTCGTTTAGTAGCATCACAATAATGGTCTAAATCCCATTCTGTCAGGACAGGGAGACTGATTTATCAGAAAATATAATAGAAGGTTTTGGAATTTTGTTGATATCGGAGTTGCTGGAATTTATATTTCGACATTGGAAAGCTTAACTAAGATTTGAAGCCTTCGGACACAAAGTTTCAAGGCGAAGGTTTGTTGGAATCTTGAATTTGGCTGCAAAGCGAGGTAAGTATCCGGTCTAACCTTAGCTTGAGCGATTAGGAGTTGTGTTCTATTTGTTAATTGCTTCTTGTTGAGTACAACGTATAGGCATGGTGACGGGGTGGGTACGTTGGTGTCGAGCATGACCGTGAGTCCTAAATGGATAGTTTTTGTGTTCTTAAATGATATTACGAAAGCCTTAATTGATGATTCTCGATGTTGAGCAAGAACTCAGTTTATTTATCGTGAACTATAGACTGTAGAGATGAAGTTCATATGGTCAGTTTTGAGATTGGATTGACATTGCTTTCGAGTTAAAAGAGAGTAGAACGATGTCCACAAATATTGTACATACAAAGTTATCTGTTTTGTTACTGTTTTGTAGTAGAGAGAAATGTGCTCATGCAATTTATATGAAGGCTGCAACTGTTTTTTTTCAATCTTAACGAAATCATTTTTCTTGTTTACACTTTTGTGTTAAATTATGACAATAATCAAATCTTGACAAAAGTATTCTCACCATACAAGACTTTGGACTTTAAACTTTGGTATAATTACTCCTTTTTACTTATTTTTAAAGATAAATACAATGGAAGACCGATTAGTTTTGTATTGTGTTGTTTTTTTTTAACTACCAACATTTGTGACTTGTAAATGGGAGCGGGTGGTACGCCTACCACAAAAATATGATGTAAATGGGAGCGGGTGGTATGTCTACCACAAAATATGATAAAATGAGAGCGGGTGGTACGCCTACCACAAGATATAATGAAATGGGAGCGGGTGGTACGCCTACTACAAGATATGAGAAATGGGATCGGGTTGCACGCTTGCAACAAGATGGAACTGAAAGTGAAAGTTGCCTGTATTTCACTTTATTCGTGTTAGAAGTTAAATTGTAGTTTCCTTATTATTCTTTGATGATCTGTTTTATCTGCTACCCCGAAGTATGTTTCCCTTCCCCATATTTAATTGTTTAATTACTTCTATCTTTCCGCTGTATATGTATATATATATAACTGCACAGGTCTATCTGGAGTCTAGTCCTAGTCTCGTCACTACCTCGCCGGGGTTAGGCCAGGCACTTACCAGCACATGGGGTCGGTTGTGCTGATACTACACTCTGCACTATTTTGTGCAGATCCCAGCACTGCAGATTTCGGACCATAGTGAGCTTCAAGTTTCTTGCTTATCAGGCGACCCGAGGTAGTCCTGCAGGTGTCCGCAGGTCTTGGTGTCTCCCGCTATCTATTCTACCTATTTCTTTTATGTAGTCCAAGAGAAAGTAATTTGTGATTTCTTTCAGACCCTTATTTTTAGTTCTCTTAGATAGTCTGTGAAGCTGTGACACCAAATCTTGGGTAGTTCTGTTAAAGAGATTTTATTAGCGGTATTTTAAATTCTGAAATTTTATTATCTCGCTCGTTAAGTTATGCTGTTTATTAGTTGTTGGTTTTAAGCTGTAATGAATTTAAAAATGGAAACAAGGCAAATAATTCGGTTGATTGGCTTACCTAGCTTTTACTAGTAGGCGCTATGACGACTCCCGTGGGTGGGAAATTCGGGTCGTGACAATTTTCTAACAGTCTCCACGCCTACGTTCTTATGTGTTTATATTCAATATGAACTCATAGTTCTCATTGACTTACAGTAAGCTCATCTCTGTCTTATTGCACCGCTGTAATTCTGTGAGTATTGGAAGTTGAATATACTACCTGATAGTTATGACTAAAATGAAACCTAAACTAAGATGACTTATTTTCCCATGCTTTTTAACCTTGAACCTGAACTTAAAATGTCTAAATACTTTCCTCTCTACCTGTGTTTGTTATACTATTTCTGAGTTACCACTATAGTCTTTGCTTTGTTTAGTTATTATCACTGTTAAACCAATCATGTTCATGTTTTCCCTTCACTAATGATACTGTTGTGATCTTCACTTTTGCATATTATTCCGCGCATCTTATTTGTTTTATGATCAAGTTCATTATTTGGTAATCTTAACTGATATACACCTGAAAGTTCAATAAGTCCATATCACTTAACTAAGTTGAAATAATCTAAGTTTTTAGATGCTCTTCTTCTCTGTATTTTGTATCTACTAACTCCGAGGGTAATTTCTGGGTTGCCATTATGACCTTCTCATGATCATACTAAATTGTTGTATACATTTGTAGGAAATTATCTTATTTGCATCAAACTGTCTTCTTCTCATGAATCTTTGTTGTATATATATATATATATATATATATATATATTCTGTTGAGGTTAAGCTATCTTCCTCTTCATGGTGTAAGTTGATGCAATATTAAACGTGGAAACAAGAAAAGAAAAGATAGGAGCAAGACGCTCTATGAATTATCAAGACAACAAGTAGGAATTAGTCTACTTACCTTCTTGATGAAATCAAGGAGTACCTATGCTATACGAACGACCCTCAAGTTAACGATGATCTTGCAAATTGTTCGATCAAACAAAGGAACAAGTTCAATTTTGAATCATACCAGCTCTTTAGCTTGACTTCTCGTGAATGGTCTTGAAGGCTTAAACGTGTCATGATCAGGTTGACCTGCATCATAAGTCATGATCTTGTTTGGATAAAGTCAACTAGTAATTGCTTCATAACTAAGTTTGTTTGTCCCATGATTAGTTGAGATCTTCATATACATGTGTAATTTAAAACTTGTGCAGTACATCTATGTCCTTAATCTCTTTGAGCCACTATTGATTTTTTAAAGCCTGCATGCATCTATCATTAACTCATCTTCCAAGAAGCTAGGACTTAGACACTATGTTACGATCAAGTGACACTTTAGAAGCTGAAGCACGATCACTTCATACCTACATACTGAACTAGACTTATGTTTGAGTTGAATTTGTTTTGATATAATGTTTCCATCTCCTTTTGTTTACCAACATGTTGATTTGGTTCTGTAATTAGATTTGTAATATGCGAAATTCCCCTGCTTATATGAGGTCACTACCTCACTTACCCTGTCTATGTGTAGTTGACTGAATATCCCAAGTATCTTGTTCGACTCTATAAGACCATGTTTTGTTTTAAATTATGCTCAGTTCTTCTCTTTATTGTTAATCTAAAATTGAACCTGACTCTCAAGCCTTATGAAGTCCTTTACTGATTTTACCTAAATATGATGACCTGCTAGAAGCATGACTCTGTTGAGACCTTTGGGATCCCCGTGTTAAAATATGTGAATTGATAGTCATTTTGAGGGTTTAATCTTGTTTCTGATGACCTTGACAGCAATGGCTGACCATGACTGTTTGTCTGAATCTGTTTTGGTGATCTTTGAGATGTTAAGTAGTATTATTAATCCTTGCATGTGTTAATAATAAATTGAGTAGTACAGCAGTTTGTTAAGGCAGGGGTATCTGCATTTCTTATGTTGTTGTCTACACAAGTTCTGTATGCCCATTTTCTCTCTGAATATGTTGTTCCTTAATGACTTACTCCTGTAGCAGTGTGATATGAGACTTTTGCTTCTCATCCACTTGTGTTCTAAAGTCAGCCCCCTTTAGGTTTACTTGATATGTGTTCCTCATTTAGAATCAAAAGTAATCTGTATTCTCTTGTGTTATTTCATTAAGAGGAAAGTATATATTTTGTGGTAAGTAATACTTTAGTATTTAGTTTGTATTTGAAGGGCCTCTTTGGCACTTAAACCCGTAAGGAAAATATGTCGTTAGTGATTAAGGGTATTTGGGAGTGGAGTTCGACTTTAGGTTGGGCTATCCTCCTCGGCACAAGCATTGCCCTCGGCCTTGAGTCCTTTTGGAACTTGGAAGTGTCGGGGGATCCAAAAGGAGCATCGACCTTGAGTTGGGCTCCTTCCTTCGCTCTTAATTCGTTGACATGTTCAGTTCTTCAAGGTTTTAATATTTAATGACAATGAAAGGTTTTCAATGTGAACTATTTGCTAAGTAAAGCCATTATATTAATATATAATTTTCCTTACAATATTAATTTTATTCTTCTTTCAATTATCTGTTTGTGTACTTGTCATATACATCAGAGTATGATCTGTTGTTAGAATACGCTGAATATATTGAATATGTGTCTAGTTACTTTCTTACTTTTTGACATGTACATCTGTTCGGGCCTCAGAGTTCTTGAAGAACTCATGCCCAATTCTGGCTTTATCGCATTCCGTTGGGGAGTCCAAAGTGAGTCGTATTCAAGTTTCTTACCAATGGGCCTGTTTTCCTTGGGGCCCATCGCAGAATCCAATCCTCTTTCCCTCATCTCTTTTATCGTTATTTACTATCTCGGTATAATTTACTGTTTCTGTTAGTTTAAATTAATGTTTGTTGTATTTGTTATGTCTTTATTGTTGTTTTGTCTCTCATGTATATAACACATATATAAGATCACATGCTTTTTCTCTTATGCTTTAGTGTAAACTTAGGCATGTCTTAAACAACATAGGATTTAAAAAGGAAAATTAGTTAGTAGTAGATCCTTAATTCGCTAATTATAATCTGTTCGCAAATTATTATGTTTTCTCTCATCTTTCTTTTCCTTAAAAGATTTTTAAAGCCCAGAACTTAGCAAAGAGGAAGCTCTATTTCAAAAAGGAAAATCAGATCGCAACTTCATTTTCAAAAGAAAAATCAGAACTTCAAGAACTGTTGCCCTTAAGAAATTTTCGGCAAATAACCTCTTCTTTGAATACCCTCAGAATCTAACATAGTTTTAGGCTCACTTTCTTACAAAACACCCCTTTAGAATTATATAAATACCCATCCTCCAAATCAAAGTATTTTTATAACTCAATCTCTTTTATATAAGCTTGTAAAATCTAGACCACTTATATACCAATTTCAAAACTCTTTTAATATGACTTATGAACTTCTTCATAAACGCGTATTCCTTTAGGGTCTCACATTCCCTTTATCAATATCATACTCTCGCATTAAATATACAGTAAACATTACTCTTTATCAAAGCATTTTATAAATAATTGATCCCAAACTTAGTCTACGTCCTATGGAGCTACCTCAGATAAATTTTAAAGGGTGCCCAACACCTTTCCCTTAGAAGAACAAGAACCCTTACTCATAATCTTACTGATTAGTAGACCAATGAAGAAGATGATTTAGTAATTACATAAGTACCCTAATATACCTTTAAATATTAGGTGGCATTTCTCTTTCATCAACAACAGAGAAAGCATGAGTTGAATCCTATCTTGACTAGTGCAAAATAAGGTGCAACACCCATGATATTGGCAGAAATGTACCGAGCCCTGGACCGATGCAAGCACGGTGCAGGTTGTATTGAGGGGAGAAAACTTTTATTGCAACATGGTTGATAGAACACCTCCAAAGAGGCGACTGTCACCAGGAATTTATTCACAGGCCGGTGAATGATTTTATTTCTAGCCACCACCAAAAAAACATGACTTTTGCTTCTGAAAGATTCGCAAGGCCCACAAATGCTAAAGGATGGGCACACCTCTTCAACAATTTGATCGAGGAGCAGGTACAATGGATGTTCTAATGATATCCTAGCAAGGAGTTCATAATACGGTCCAAGAAGGCTACTAATTTGATGTTGATAGGGTTGCAAGGTATTTACCATTATGCACCAATAAGAGTAATAAGGCACGCTGGAAGAAAGCCGGTTATACCACAAGTATCCAACATGACAGAATACAAGGCTTATTATAAAGGGACGTCATACCCTTCAAGATCGAAGCCTAACATATGTGGAGTCATAAATTCATTGTGGAAGAAGAGACCATAGAGCCCGATAGATATTATGCTGGACACATGTACTACTATATTTCGTGACTGGAAGATGACATAATCGGATATGTCAAACAAGGTATCAAGCTAAAGGGAAGGATCATAGATGAAGAGGACGAAGCCCAACTGAAATACAAAAGGCTGCACAAGAGGGTCTTTGAGTCTGAAGACAAGCACAGGGAGAAACACAAGATGGACATGGAAGCTATAGGAGAAAAGAGAGAGATAGCAAACAAATTGATGGAAAGGTTAGAATATTTGGAGCAGGGATTGATGGAGATAGAGGGAAAAAGTAAGGAAGAGACTGTGGGACTGCTAGGGTATGTGATTTGATGAAGATGGAAAGCTGGCAATGGCCTACCTGTTTATTGACATGCACGACCTCGGGAACATGATCTAAGGAGCAAGGAAGGCAAGACTTGGAGAAGGGCCATCTTGGACCAAGTAGAATAGGGGAATTTTCTTTTATGAGATAAGAACTCTATGCTGGAAGTGCTGTAAATGTTGTAGAAAAGGGACTTCAAGGCATCCGAACGAAATAACACTACCTCGAAATCTCCAAAATTGGTACTGATGCCAATCTCTAGCAATCGCCTCTGTTAGCAGCACCTAGATCTGTACATATAGTACAGAGTGTAGTATGAGTACAACCGACCCTATATACTCAATAATTAACCAGTCTAACCTTGGGCTGAAAGCAATGACGAGTTTGGCAAGGTCAAATATTAGTTTATGATAGCCAATAACAAAAATAATGGTATATAAAAACAAAAGGAAAAGTAACTCAAATAATATCAAACTCAACCTTTTCGCATTGAGAGAAGAATTAAGCATGGTTTTTAAGAATATAGTTTACGCATAAATTCTTCCACAGAAATCACCTAAACATGGTTTTTATCAATTTAAATGTGATTCCAAGTCCTACACATCAAATAGAGACATCAAATACCAATTAGCATGAGGGAAGTAAAACAACCTTATACCTACACGACAAGTATACATGCCAGGATCAACAGTATTGTAGTTAAATCATCAAGTATACTAAATCTCAGCACATGTATAGTGCCTGGGACAAATACCCTTCAATCATCACACACAACCACACTCAGCACTATACGGGTGCCTGATGCAAGTCCCTCACCAAGCACATATATGAGCTGTGTGCCTGCACCCACATATTATTACCTGACTTCAGAGGGACGGGTCCTAGCCCAAGCGTTGATCAGTTTTAAGTTAACGATCAATATCACTTAGCCTAATATAGGTCCTGGCGCACGCGTCACCTCACAATTAATATCACTCAACCAATGTGGGTCCTGCGTACGCGTCACCTTACTATCAGTATCAAAGCGGCTCTATGGCCCAAGATCAGTCATCAACCACTGAAGTCTCAATTGCTCGTATCACATAGTACTAAGTTTAACCTGTGTCATGCATATAGGGCACCAATAACATGTGAGATAACATATAAAGAATGCACAGAGACAGAGATATAATACGAGGATGTAGCATCATAACTAGGAATATGACCACAATTAAGGCAAAACAGCTCAATATAGCAAGAATAGCCCTATCATGTATTAAATAGATAAGCACATACCCTAGATATAATTTCTAACATGAATAATAGTTCATGTAGTCATACAATTAAAGAAAAAACAGAAAGAACAAGGCATGATAGCAAAACAATGCACATAATAGCCTAAAGTCTATCCGGATCATGAATAATCCTGGTGCATGTATATACGCGCGTCACCTAGCACGAATGTCACCCTCAACATGTATCAAATACCATTGCCAACGAAAAATTACCCTCAAACAAAGTTTAGAAGAGTTACTTACCAAGAAATGCGTGAATCAATACTTCAAAAAGCCTTCCCGAATCAACCTCCGAACGGCTTGAATCTAGTCAAAACCTAGAACCCAGAGGTAACTTAGTTTGACCTCTGGGTACAGAATCCTCATGATGAAATTCTGAAGGAGCTCCATGCATGCCTTGATTTGATGGAGCATAAGAGAGATTGAAATGATTTGAAGTTTTATTTGTAAGATAGGGTTCGGATTTGGGAATTTTTGAATTTGAGTGATGAAATGGGGAAGAAATCAGCATGATTCGCTAATTCAGAAGGCAAAAGGGATGATTTATGGTCGATTTGTGCCCTTGCACGAAATTGTACAATATTTTTGATTGATTAGGGTGGTAGAAGTTGAGAGAATAGAGAGAAAGGGAAAAGAAGGGGCGGCTGGGTCAAGGAAGAAATGATTTAGGGTTCTGGAATGACTTAGGCTCCTCTCTAGGGTTAATATGGGTGGAGGAGATCTGGGCCATTGGATCATTTTGTCAACGGCCCTGATAATTCGGGTATGAAAAGATTTATATGAGGAAATATGTGAGGCGTTGGATCTCTGTGTTTCAACGACGGAGATTAGACCTGGCCAGCGTTAGAAATTAAAGGAAAATTGAGATAAAACGTGGGCCATTGATCGAAAGGATTGACGGCTCAGATGTGTGTGCTTATTGTATGAGTGTTTTGAGAATGGTGACATTGCAAAATGTGATTGGCTCAGCGAGGGTGGCATGGATTGCCAACATGGATTGGGGGGGGGGGGGTTGTTTGGATAGGGTCAAATGGGGTAATTGGGCCCATGTTTTGGGCTAATTCCAAGTTAGTGCATAGCTACATTTATACTTAATTGCAATTGCAATTATGGCAATTTAGCCTTTAATGTCATAGAAATTATAATCATCAAATACACTACTAATTATTGTAATTAATTGTTTATTTATTAAAATACCTTATTTTCCAATTTATGACATTAATTTTAGATTATTTGAAATAGTAGGTTAATTAATTAAAAATTAAGGAATAACTTTCTAAATTAATTGTAAAACCTATGTAATGAATATAAAGTTTATTTTAATAGTCTCAAAATAGTAAGAGTAACGTATTTTATAATTATATAATACTAAATTACTAATTTATATGAAAATAAGTATTATTGATTAGAGAATATTATCGATACATTTATTGCAAATAGATCAGTATAAATAAATTAAATTTAAAAGGGAGGGTCATCACAACCCAAAATCCACCTAGTCATGATGGCACCTAACCCAACCCATCAGGTAAGCCAATTAACAACTATCCGATTTAATGAGATATGTTAAGAAAAGAAATGATAATACAACTAGAAGAGAAAACTAGGGAAAAGGGTATAAAAGTGGGGAAGGGGGGAAATCAACCAACTCTAATAACCATCCCTGAGTCGTTTCCCATATTCTTCTCTTCTTCTGGTTCCTCCCCGATCCTCCTCCGGGTCTTCCTTAAACTTCTCCTCGTCATCGTTGAATTCAAACTCCTCCTACAGATCTTCTTCTGGCTCTATGCTTGACTCTTTCTAGAGGCATTCCACTACCCGGTCATCATCCTCTGCAGGTGGCAACATGTGGTCGATTGATCCCAGGACCACCTGCCGGTGCATTGAAGTGGTCACAACATAATATGGCAGGATCTCATGGTAAATCTATAAAGCAGCCGCCGTGTCTTCTAACCAGGCTATGCCCTCTCTGCTTGACCGTGCTAGTTCTTCTTCTTCATTAATCCAGACGTAATACTCAGGAGTACACCACGAGTTTTGACCCATAGGCATTGTGACGAGGTTGCTCCACTCTTCTTGTAGCCTTCTTATCTTGGGAATTAGGATCTTCCCATTGTACTCATCCTCGTATAGCGTTGTACTTGTCCACAAAGGCACGTCTTTGATCATCCCGAACTGTCTAAGGAACCGCATGGGTGAGTATGGTTGAATACCTTCCAGTCTGATCAGCTCAATGAAGTATTTCCTAGGAGGTCTCAAGATTGCCCTTCCACCTAACCAGGAGAGCTTCCAGTTGATCCATTCTCCAGTCAGATTAGTTAGCATTTCCCTCCATTCTTCTTGACCATGTTGGGAGACACAATGTCTCATTCTTTTATTGTGGCTGCAGATCATATTGTTGACGCCCACGAAGTAGTTGATAGTGGCCTCGCGCTGGAAGAAATGTTCAGTAGCCCAGATCTGAAGCAGCAAGTGACAACCTCCAAAGAAATCATACCCTCATGTACATGCGGATAAAGCCCTCAACATCTCACCTAACACCATCGGCACTAAAGTAGCTTGAATATTGCCACGGAAGGTCGCCAGAACCACTAGTAACAAGTTGATATTGATATTGCCCATTCACTGCGGGAAGACAAATAGTCCCAACAATGCCATTGAAAAAGTGATAGGCCAGAGACTCTCTGACGTCGCTTGGTCGCATTGAAACTCCCCTGAATACCATTCATAGCTTTCACGGTTCCCAAATTTATCGAACAACTGGTTGAGGCTCACCCATCCGTCCTCGATACTTCTGAGACTCCTACTGTTAGCAAGGCCTAGGGCATCCAAGAACCGGTAACCAGACATAGTAACTGGCAATACTGGCTTTCTCCTGTTGAACGACAACTCCATGAAATTTGTGACTTCTCCTAATGTTGGGACTACTCACAGTCAGCAAAATTGAACACCACCTTAGCCGCATCCCAAAATTCTATCAACAGGCGAGTGAATACCCTGCCTGCTCGGTTGTTCAGCAATGCAGTTAATACCCCCAGGGCAAGTTGTCCAAGCCCATGCAGTTTTATGAAACAGTGATGTAATCCTTGTTCCCACTTGTGTCAGTCCAAATTATCAAAGAAAACAAATCGCTTCGGATCTCAATGTGTTAAGTCTAAATGTTTGTCAAATTTTTGCGAAATGGGCCTACCTCCGGCAGTGAGAGGTCCCTGCAAATTCTAGGAAACACTTTAACTGTAATTCACTAATTATTTGCTCCTTGTGACTTCCTTATTGTATAAATGCAAAAACGGACTCTCGTTCCTTTTTCTTTCCTTTCTTCCGATTTTCTACTTATTTTATTATTATCCCCAAAAAGAAAATGAAATTTGGTTTGTGTCGACCAAAACTGGCGGAACCACCATACAATCTAAGGTCAAAAGGAAAGATGTCAGCCGCAGAAGACCCAACTGAACATGCTCTGGTCATAGCCGACAGCTCGGGGTGATGGGGGGAAAAAGACAACACCAGGAATGATGAACACGTGGCCAGGACAGCCTAGGATATGGATTCTTTCTGGGAGGAGGTACAACATATCAGAGAACTGGCGCACCTAGCTGTGACAACACTTCCTCAACCACCTCGATTCCCTTCTTTGGCTTCACTCCCTGACCACTTTCCTTCAACATCACGCCAAAACAACAACACCTCAACTTCAACTCCCACCACTCAAGTCATACCTCCAGTACCCCCGCTAACCCACAAATCCCCCTATTCACAATCCCTATGTACTACAATACACTCAGTCATCACAAAACCCACCTATTACTGCTAATACAACTACCTCTCCATGTGACGAGGTCACTTTTACTACCAACCAGCTCATACCTGTGGCACATGCCGCTACCCATGAGAGGTACGTTCCCCATGTATATGCCATTTCTGAACCTACCTTTACAGCACCTGTCACAGTCAGGGTGCCTTATGAAATTGTCTAATACGCCGAAATGGAGAGAAAAGTCAGGCGTAAGGAAGAAGAGTCAGTATTTGAGCAGTTACAAATGTTGAGAAGGATAATGAAGAGCCTCAAAGTTTCCCGGGAAAGTGAAACTACGAGGATCTATGAATTCATCCAGATATGGATATGCCAGCAGCATACAAACCCCCAAAGTTCGACATCCTCGATAGGACGGGGGGATAGTCACGCACATTTGAGGCCATACTGTGACAAGTTAGTCGGAGTGGGGAGAAACGAGAAGTTAAGGATGAAGTTATTTATAATAAGTTTGACGGGAGAAACACTCACCTCGTATACTCGACAGGATCCGCAAAATTGGAGAACCTGGCAAGATATGGCGGAGGACTCCATGAATCATTTTCGATTCAACATAGAGATCACCTGATCGTTTCGCACTGGTGAACCTGCAGAGAAAGACATCTTTGTCATTTTCAAGAATATGCACGTCGATGGAGGTCGGAGGCTGCATAGGCGCAACCTCCACTGGACGACACTGAACTAACCAAGTATTTTATTAGAGCCCATGAGGGAATATAGTTTGAAAAGATGATGGGAATAATGGGATAGAAATTCCCCGAGCCGGTGAAGATGGGAGATTTCTTAGAAGAGGGCATAAAATTTGGTAAAGTACAGTCCATGACAGCACTGCAAGCGGCAAAAAGGCCATCCAGTCAGGGTCAATCGGTAGCAGAAAGAAGAAGAATGAGGAGGTCTCAGTAGTCGTCCCTTACTATCAACCCAACCCACATCACGGAAGCACCTTTTATTCCCCAAACAACCATTCAACACCACCCGCTTGTGTTCCAGTCTATAACACCCAGCCATATTACCAACCCCAATCACAATACAACACTTCTCGAGCCAGCAACAACCAAAACCCACAGCGACCATACGCTCATGTCCTAACCACTACTCATCAAAACTGACCTGCTTATGCACTACGCCCTTGTCTCAACTTTGAAGAACAGGGTCTTAGAACTTATACCTCGATTCTAAGTCTTTGGCCTAATTGTTCGAGAGATTGAGAAGAGCAGGGTGTATAGACCCAATCGAAGGAAGGGTCCCTGAACATCCCTCCAAGTATTTTGATGCCACTAAAAGATGTGTGTACCATTCCAATGTACTTGGGCATGATAGTGAAGATTGATTTAAGTTGAAAAATGAAATTGAAACCCTGCCTAAGAGCAGAGCCATTCAGTGCACTCTGGTACCACCCAATGTGAATCGTAATCCACTGCCAAATCATCAAAATCAGGAAGCTAACATGATCGCATTGGACGAAAAGTATGACCTAAAGGGAACAATTTTCACTATAGAAATTGCAGAAGTCGCCAGGTCCCTCCTAAAAAGGCTCCGATTATTACAATATGACTGAGGCCTACAGTGCCGGTTCAGACTTATCCGCAGCAACCTGCCGGTGCTACAGGAGACAAAGAAAGTCAGGAATACAAAACCTTCTCATAGACGTGCTAGCAAAAGGGAAAGGCCAAAATGACAGACTCTACCACAACCAATGGTATGACTAGGTCTAGGAGATACTGCGCTCCTGAAGACGTCAATTGAGGAAACCCAAGAAGGGATGCAAAGAAGGAACATAATAGACCAAGAAGCCGCCGAGTTTTGGAAAAGAATATCAGGAAAAAGAGTATTCTGTGGATGAGTAGCTGAAGAAAACTCCAGCACAAATATCAATCATGGATTTATTAATGAGTTTTGACAGTCACAAGGATGCCCTATTGAAATTACTAAGTGGGGTCAGTGTACCAAGTAACACCACTAGTGAAGCGCTGGCTGCGACAATTGGGAAAATGGTCGATGCAAATATGATCACTTTCAGAAGAGACAAACTTCCTGTCAAAAGCACAAGTCAGAACAAGGGTCTTCATACCACTGTCAAGTCCGGAGACAAAGTGGTGTCCCAGGTGCTGGTTGATGGAGGGTCAGGAGTCAATATTTGTCCGCTCTCTACCCTGTGGGACCTAGGAATTCATTTGAGGGATGTCCAGGAAAGCCACGTAAGGGTGAGAGCCTTTGATGGTTCGTAAGAGGATGTTATTAGAGATATTTCATTAGCCTTGCAAATCAGGTTGGTCGATTTTCCACTGCTATTTCAAGTAATGGACATCTCCTCTTCCTACAACTTGCTACTAGGCAGTCCTTGTACATATGGCAAAGGCCGTGCCATCTACTTTGCACCAATGCATGAAATTTAAGTGGGGATGTCAGGAGATCGTGGTTCACGGCGAGTGGAGTCACTCTGCCTATTTGGAGTATGTTGTTCTATTCATTCAAGGGCTTGATAGAGTTTCCTTCCACGCAGCGGAAATCATGCAGACTACCGAAATGGAAAAAACTGAACAAAACTTGGGAATGCAATCGCCGTATAAGATCCAAGATAAGGGAGATGATGAACTATGGATACAACCCAGGAATAGGGTTGGGAGCCAAGTCAGACAGAATCACACAACCAGTTGAACATAATGACCAGAAAGGAAGGGCTGGCATAGGATATCAGCCTCCGGAAGGGAAGAATCGCACTGTTAGCTGTGAGAAAAAGGTTTTTGTGCCAAAGCTTGTTGCATGTCCGGGACAGAGTTGAGTACCCCAAGATGATATCATTGATGGGACGGGAAAGATGTTTGTGAATATGATTAAAGAATGCTGTGAAGGGACTGACATCAAGACATCGACAATCAAGGATGCCGAACTAGGGGACGAGCTGCAGAATTAGACTGCCAGTCCATCTTTGGTTCGCCAGGAGTCTTGGTAGTATGTAACTATAAAAGTTTTCTTTTGAAAAGAGCACAGTCAATTGGACCTTGTACCGTGTCTGTACCTTTCTAACATTTGCATCTCATGAATGCTTAAGATGTTCCCCTTTTGATGAAATAAAAGAATCATTTCCTCAAATATTACAACTTTATTTACCGCTTTATTTATACTTAGCTTTTCTTTTCAGGAACCAAGTCGCTAAAAACCGCATCCCACGATTATGACATGTAATGAAACCGTTGAGTGCAACGACCCAGATTACGAAGAGTATGACGTGAGCATGATACCCGACAATCTCCCAGGAGATTGAGCAATTGGAGAGTCAAAAAAATCCCAACCTCGACGAAATAGAAGTGGTCAATCTTGGAAGTGAAGAAGATATAAAAGAAACCCAAATCAACATTCACCTAGAAGCCGAGCAGAAGGAAAAACTGATTGAGCTCCTCCGACAGTACATCGATGTGTTCGCATGGTCTTATGATGACATGCCTGGATTAAGCACTGATATTATCTCACATCGACTACCCATCGATCCTACTAGATCGCCGATCAAGTAGAATCTTAGAAAATTCAAACACGATTATGTCTGAGGATAAAGGAAGAACTGACCAAACAGATAGAAGTGAATGTGGTAAGGTCACCAACTATCCAAGCTAGTTGGCAAACATCATCCCAGTACCCAAGAAAGACGGAAAGATCAGAATATATGTGGACTACCAAGATCTCAACAAAACTAGTCCAAAGGACGATTTCCTTCTGCCAAATATTTACATCTTCACCGACAATTTTGTGCAAAGCACGAACAGTAGTCATTTATGGACTGTTTCACTGGATACCATCAAATCATAATGCACGAGGAAGATGCAGAGAATATGGCTTTCACCACACCTTAGGGAGTCTATTGTTATTGAGTTGTGTCGTTCGGTCTCAAAAACGCCGGCGCCACCTACAGGAGGGCCATGACAACCCTCTTTCACGATATGATTCATAATGAGATTCAAGTGTATGTGGGTGAAGTAACAATAAAGTCTCGAAAGAGCTTGGAGCACTTAGACGACTTGAGGAAATTTTTCAAAGGTCTGCGATGGTACAGTTTGAAGTTGAACCCAACAAAGTGCGCGTTTGGAGTCCCCGCTGGAAAACCATTGGGCTTCATTGTAAGTAGGAAGGGGATAGAACTGGATCCATCAAAATTCAAGTCCATTCAGGAATTACCACCACCAAAGAGCAAGAAAGATGTCATGAGTTACCTAGGCAGATTGAATTACATCAGTCGTTTCATAGCCCACTTGGTAATATGCGAACCATTTTCAAACTGTTGAAGAAGGATACTGCTACAAAATGGACAAAAGAGTGGTAGAAAGCCTTCGAGAAAATCAAGGAGTTTTTCTCAAACCCACCAGTATTGGTTCCCCCCGAAATAGGGAAGCCATTTTGCTCTATTTGTCAGTCTTGGATAACGCTTTCGGCTGTGTGTTGGGGCAGCATGACGAAACTGAGAGAAAGGAGCAGGCCATATACTACTTAAGCAAGAAGTTCACACCATGCGAGGCCAAGTATACCTTGATAAAACACACTTGTTCTGCTCTGACTTGGATTGCTCAGTAGCTAAGGCATTACATACCAGCATACACTACGCATCTGATATCTCGGCTCGACCCGCTCAACAACATTTTCCAGAAGCTAATGCAAACCCGAAAGCTAGCTAAATGGAAAAATTCTACATCGAATTTGACATTGTGTACATAATGCAGAAGACTATCAAAGGACAAGCTTTAGCCGATCACCTCACAGAAAATCCGATGGATGGGCATTACGAACCACTTACGTATTTCCCCAATGAAGAAGTACTATTTGATGGAGAGGATATTGCAGAATCATACCTTGGGTGGAGAATGTTTTTTGATGGAGCAGCAAATTTCAAAGGAGTCAGAATTGGGGTAGTCTTGATTTCAAACTTTTGACAGCATTACCCAACATCGGTAAAGATAAGATTCCCTTGCACCAATAATATAGTTTAATACGAAGCGTGCATCCTTGGCATCAGAATGGAAGTCGACTTGAAAATCAAAGAACTTTTGGTCGTAGGAGATTCCGATTTGTTGATACACCAAGTCCAAGGGGAATGGTCCACCAAGAATGTCAAGATACTTCCCTACCTGCACTGTGTGAAGGAGCTGCGCAAGAAGTTCACAAAGATTGAGTTCTAGCACGTCCCCAGGAATCAGAATGCGTTCGCCGACGCCCTTGCAACCTTATCATCTATGATTCAACATCAAGACAAGAACTACATCGACCCTATCGAGGTAGAGATCAAGGATCAAAATGCCTATTGCTTCCATGTGATGAAGAACCAGATGGTAAACCATGGTATCACAACATCAAGAGATTCCTCGCAACTAGAGAATGCTACTAATGGCCAAAAGCTAGCACTCAAGATGCTGGAAAAGCACGTTTTCCTCAATGGAGAAGTCCTATACAGGAGGAACCCCATACTTAGGTTTGTTGAGATGTGTAGACATTACTGAAGCAACCAGACTGTTGGAAGAAATACATGCAGGAACGTGCGAACCCCACATGAACGGGTTAACATTAGCTAAGAAGATTTTGAGAGCTGGATAATTTTGGATGACTATGGAAAGCGACAGCATCCACTATGTGTAGAAGTGTTATCAATGCTAGATTCGGGGGAATTTTATCTGGGTTCCACAAAGGAGTTAAAGTAATGGTTTCACTTTGGCTGTTTGCTGCCTGGTGCATGGACATGATTGGACCTATTGAGCCTGCCGCATTAAACGGACATCGTTTCACCTTGGTAGCTATCGACTATTTCACCAAATGGGTCGAGGCATCTACTTACAAGGCCGTCACGAAGAAGGTAGTGGAAAATTTTGTCCGAAATAACATCGTCTACGGATTTGGGATACCAGAGTTTATCATCTCTAACAATGCCGCTAACCTCAACAACGACCTCATGAGAGAATCTGCGAGAAGTTCGAAATCATCCACCGCAATTCCACTGTCTACAGACCACAAATGAATGGGGCAATCAAGGCAGCCGACAAGAATATCAAGAGAATTCTACGAAAGATAGTGGACAATCACAGACAATGGCACGAGAAACTTTCCTTCGCTTTACTGGGTTATCGGACTACTATGAGATCATCCACTAGGGCAACGCCGTACATGTTGGTATACAACACTGAAGCATTGGTACCCATAGAGGTTGAGATAACGTCTTTAAGAGTCATTCAAGAGGCAAAATTGGACGACGCATAATGGATACGGGTCAAGCAGGAACAACTCATCCTCATTGATGAGAAAAGAATGGATGCAGTATGTCATTGTCAGCTATATCAGAACAGGATGGCCTGCACATTTAACAAAGAGAGTGAAGCTTCGCCAATTCATATCGGGGTAGTTGGTTTAGAAGAAAATATTTTCCCATCAAGAAGAAGCCAAAGGAAAGTTTGCATCAAACTGGCCAAGTCCTTACGTGGTTCACCGAGCACTATCGGGTGGAGCTCTAATCTTGGTAGAAATGGATGGAAGAGTCAACAAGAAGCCTATCAACTCAGACGCAATCAAGAGATAGTATGTCAGAAGACAAATAAAGTTAGGTTTTTGATGTAACAGAACTACGTTCAACCTGACTTCCCACAGAGGGATACGTACACAACCCACGTAGGGTTCGGTTTCTCTCCCCTCTTTCTCTTGTAATAGAAAACCAAATGACACTTTTGTACGTTGCTCAGGAACTACACCGAATTGATTTCCTTTGAAAGGAATACGTAGGCGATCCTTATCGGATTCAGTCATCTTTTGTAATTGAACTACGTTGTGGCCTGATTCCAGTTGGATGCGTAGGCATTCTGAGTCAGACTCGGCCATTTTCATTCTTAATCTCATCATTTTACATCTGTTGTAATCAAACTACGCTTTGATATGATTTCATTTGGATACGTAGGCTGCTTGAGTCAGTGTTATAACCCATATTTGTACGTGTTAGATTACACTGTAAGATAGTCTACCTTGGTTCGAGAAGGGAATTACCTTGGAGACAATAAGAGTTTAGTCCTATTGGTCCTAAACGATGCAAAGGTGTACAAGGGCGGTTAACAAGTATTAGAGGATAAACGAGTTAAGGAAGTTGTAACTCGCGTTTTTGGGAAAATCGAGAGGTGTTTAACATTACCAAAATGTTATGTTTTAAGGTATTTGAATGATATGATATCCGTTTCATAAGTCTTGAAGTCAAACGAGTTATGAAACAAAAGTCGACAAAAGTTGTCGCAACTTAGGTTCACAATTTTACTTAAACGTTAGGTCAAATGTTTCTGCGATTTTCTCCCAATTTACAAGGAGTTATGGGGTGATCTACCTACCAAATTAAAGGTCTATGAGTCTAGTTTCCAATGCTTCAAACCGTTTGTCAATACGATCTCGGAGTATTGAGATAATTACATTTCCGTAGAACTGCGCAGGCTGGTAGGTGACAAGTAGGTGCATCACCTACTTGCCAAAATTAAGTGCTAAAAGTTAAAAGCCCCAAGTCGGTTATAAGAGGGCTTTTAATAGGTTTTAAAGCCTGATAATTCATTATCATTTCCAGCTTCAAAAACCTAAAGAACCCCTGCAACCCCTCCCCAAAATAACACCACACAAACCCTAATCGATTTTACCCTCTTTCAAGTTCTAGTTGAAGGTAAACCCTAGGCTTGAGGAACCAAAGCAAGGGCTGAGTTATCTATAAACAAAGGTGAGTTTACTGCTCTATTTTATGCATGTTTTATACTGATTAGGTCTTGGTAAGTCGTTCTATGTGTGTAAGAACTCACGGGACGGTGATCGGAAGCCGTGAGTTCAAGTTATTCACTTGTAGCGGACTGTTTTATGGATTGTTTTGTGTTGCTGTAAAGCTGCGTGTTTCACTACTTATTTGTGGAGTTTTGGAGGAGAAAGGGTGTGGAGAAACACCATATATGTTTAGGGTTGTGGCCTAATAGTTTCTTGTAACATTTCCGGGTCGTTTGACACGACTATAGTGGCCATTGTACGTATGAAGTGATTGGTTTGTGTGTGGACTGTTTTGGGAGGTTCAATATGATTCTTATTGATGTTGTTTGGCTGTTTGGTGGCTGTTTTGACTTGTGTGAAGTCATATATATAGGGGAGGTGCTGTCCGTTTTATTGCAAAATAGGTTACAGTCGATACATA